>JAJJKW010000268.1:0-68324 GCA_023805745.1 Isotricha sp. YL-2021b
CCACTTATAAAATTAATTGTAAACCAACTTTTTAAATATTGTTTAATTATTAATTTATTATTTGTAATTAATTGTTCAGTTTTATCAATTTATTATTCCAAAAGAAAAAAAATTGTATATAAAAAATAATAAATAGTATTACTGTAATTCCTCACACTTAAATCCTCCCAAAATTTGTCATATTTTAAAAATTGTGAGGGGGACTTAGACAATATGGGATAATGCAATCATTCATAATTCTTTTTAAATATAAAATATTTATATAATTAAAAAATAAATATTATTTTTATACAACAACGATTTACTTCTATTTTACAACCTTTAAATCTTTTAATAAATTGGCCACTGAAATATTGTTTAAATAGAAAATATGAAGAATGTATTCAAAGTTTTATTTTAAAAAACCATCAAAAAGTAAAATAAAAAAAAAGGAAATATTAAATTAATAATTTATTGATTTGATTTATATTAGTTTATTAAATAAAATTTAAATTATTTAATATATATTGAGCATAAAACACTAAATAGGTTTTTAGATTTTTTAAATAGAGTAAGGGCTATTATTTATAGTTTTAAAATAATATTACTTAATATTTTATAAAAATTTCTTACAATAATAAGGGGATATAACTATAGGACATGGGAAATTGAAAAAAGTTTAAGGGGAACTTAATTCATCACTTACTTAACAAAAGAGATTATGATAATATATGTAAATTGGAAAGAAAATTCGAAATTTATATCAAATTAAAAAGTTTTAAATAATTATATGTTTTACTTTATTTTAATGAAAATAGTTTTTTATTTCATTAATTTTTTTAAAAATGCATTTATTTAAATAATAAAAAATTACATATCAAAAATAATTAATTTTTTTTAAAACTCTTTAAAAATTTAGATTATTAATTTTTTAATTAAATTAATTTATAATTGAATTGAAGATTAATTTCAATTGTTTTAAATATTAATTTCTGAAAAAATAATTTTTAAATTAAAAATAAATTTACATCTATTATTCCAAATTTTACATGTTATTATTTATTATTCATTTTCATAAATAATATAAAAATATTTTAGTTTTTTTAATAATTATCTCATCAATTTGTATTGAAATATATATAAAAAATGCTAAAAATAATTTAATAATTTATAAAATAATTACAAATTAATTATTGGGAAATCAAAAATAAAAATTTTATTTTTTTTCTTATTCCTATTATCCATATTATAGTAAATAAAAATGATAAAATAAATGGATAAAACATACTTAATAACCAATTTAATAGAATTTTATAAAATAATATTTTTTGTGAATTTTCAAATACCTCAAAAAATATTGTTATATAATAAGTAAATAAAAATTGAAATAATATACATAAAATAAAATAAACAATTATTTTGATTTTAATACATTTTAATATATTCTTACTTTTTGATTTTTTAAAGTTAATAATAGTTTGTTGAGTTAATCCTAAAAATTTTAAAATAAAATTAATAATAATACAAGTAATAAAAGAAAATAAAATATTAGGAATTTCATAAATAAAATCAAATTTTCCCTTTTTATATGTATTTGATATTGATTTATCATTATAAAATAATAAATTTGAAACAATATATAAAGAAATACTAAATAAAAAGAAAACAATTTTAACTATCTTAATATTTCCTTCATTTTTTAAAATAAATGTAAAAATAATTAAATGAATTTGTTTTAATTTATTAAAATAAAATTGACAAAAAGTTCTTTGATCATATTTTATTGCTTCTTTAAAATTCATATTATTTAATTGAAATTCTGAAAATTTAATTATCTTATTTTTTTTAGTATTTTTTTTAGGTGAAATTCTTGAAGAATAAATTCTTAGACTATTAATTGAAGATAATTTATTTGTTTCACTATTTAAAGAATCAATTATTTTTAATTTATTATCTTTATATTTTCTTTTTGGATTCGAAGGAAAATATTTAAATAATTTAATAAATTGTTGATAAATAATAACATCTTGATTTTTTATATATATAATAAATAAAATAATTATCGTCAATAATAATGATAAAGAAAAATCACACCAATAATTATTTAAAATATTTTCTGAAAAAATGAATTTATAACATTTAATAACAAATAAATTTGAATTAGAAATAACTTTTTTAAAATTATCAGAAATTTTATTTTCTTTTAATTCTTCTTTTCCTAATTCATCATAATTAACATTAGTACAAGAACAATTTATTTTATTTATAGAAGTATTATATCCTTTATAAATACAATTATTTGGACAAAATGAATAATTTTTATAAAAATCATTTTTTCTATCTTGAAGAGGAATATCAGTTCCATTACTAGATTTAAATTTAGAACAAATATCATTATAAAAATTAGAAGAAGAATCAAAAATATCATAACCACTATTTAATATATTTAATAAATTATCATTTAAATCAATTTTAAGTGGTGAACTTATAATTAATTCAACATCTTTACAATATGATAAATTTAATTGTTCTCCACTTGGAGAAAAAACAGAAAATGAAACTTTATTAGCATCTAAATTATTATTTGAAATATCATTTTTAAATATTATTAAATTTTCTTCTTTTGATATATTATATTCTGATTTTAAAATATTTTCACATTCTCCAAAAAATATTTCTGATGTATTTTTAGATGGATTTTGTTCATTTAAAGTATATATTTCAATTGATTGTTCATTTGAAAAATATGAAAAATTTTTATATTCTAAAATATCATTTTTAATTTCATTTATTATTTTATCAACATTTTCTCCTCCTTTATTCAATAATTCATTAATTTCATTTATTGAATATTTTTCAAAATTTTCTTCAATTTGTTCAGTACTTTGTTCTTCTTTATTATTAATATCATTATTTTCTTCTTCTTCATTTTTATTTTCTTCATTTATAATATATTTTTCTTCTTCATTATTTTCTTCATTTATAATATATTCTTCTTCTTCATTATTTTCTTCATTTATAATATATTCTTCTTCTTCTTCATCTTCATCTTTTTCTTCTTCATCTTCATCTTTTTCTTCTTCTTCTTCTTCTTCATCTTCATCTTTTTCTTCTTCTTCTTCTTCTTCTTCTTCATCTTCTTCTTCATTTTCTTCTTCATTTTCTTCTTCTTCTTCTTCTTCTTCTTCATTTCCACAAATTTTTATTGTTAAAATACATTTTGTAGATTCAGTATTTATATCATTATTTACGATAACATATTCAATTTTTTTTTCTGTCAATTCTTCACAATATAAAATAATTTGCTCAATTTGATAAGTTTCATTTTTTTGAACAAGGGAATTATTTGAATCTTCTAAAAATAAACAACTATCACTATTTATAAACTTAATTTTTCTTATAATTTGATTTTCATCATTAGAATTATTTTGAGAAAAAAATTCTTTAAACATCTTTTTTTCATTTTTTTGAACTATAATTGGATCATAATTATTATAACATATTGGATGATAATAAATATAATAAAATCTTTCTGAATTTTTAGCCATTACAAAAATAAATTGATTTTTTGTTAAAAGACTCATTTGAATTGCATCATATTCATTTTCAATTTCAAATTCATATAAAGATTCTAATTTTTCATTTGTAATTCCTATTTTTAATTTTTTATAACCACAAGTAATATATATTAGTTCTTGACTATAAAAAATTGATATTCCTCCATTTTGAAATTCACAATTATTAATTATATTATCATATTTTGGAACATAATATAAATTAGTAGAATAATAAAAAATTAAACATCTTAAATTTGCTGAATTTTCTGAATTATTAGAATTTTCTGAATCGTTTTCAAGAAATACAAAAAAGCATATAATTTTTTTAAATTCACTTAAAGATAAAGTATAAAAATTTTTAAAAGAATAATCAAAAGTGAAATTATAATTTTCTCTTTTTGGATCTTCTTTGTCAAAAGTATGTATAACTAACTTATTTGAATTTGAAGTTAGAATATATACAAGGTTGTTTGAAGTTACATAACTTTCAGCTTCTTTGACATTTGTATTATCAAAAGTTTTGTTGTATGAAATAGTTCCTGTCTCATAATCAATTAATAATAATTTTAAATTGGTATTTTGTAAATCTGTCTCTGTTGTTGAACAATTATTTCCACCTAATAAAAGAAAACTATTTTCATAAATATTAAAAGAAAAAAAAATATTTATTTGACAAATGCTTTTAATATTTATGGTTTGAGTTTTTTTTTGAATAAAATCATATAAATAAATTTCCATATCTTCTTCTTTTATAGAAATAGAATATTTAATAATATTATTTTCTTTATATAATAATGGATATTTTATCCCTTTTGAGTAAGAAATGGTTTCATATTGATTTATTACATTTGTTGTTATAATATCAATTTCATATACTTTTCCATTACATTCAGATAAATAAAATGAAGTATTTGTAATTTTTTGAATTCCAAGTGAACAAACATTATTAAAATCTCCATTTATTTTTATTATCTTATTTCCAGGAATTTTAACTGTTATTATATATTGAATTAAAAAAATTAAGAAATATTTGTTGTTCATTTATATATTATATTTTTTTAGAATTTTTTACTTATATTTTAATTATTTATATTTTAAAAATATTCTTATCTTTTTATTATAATTTTTAATAAAAATAAAGAATATAATATTGAATTTATCTAAAAAAAAACTAAAAACAAAAAAAATTCAAAAAAAAAAATGTCTAATAATCTTCAATTAAAATTACAAAAAAATTCAAAATTACTTTCTTTAGAAGAAAGAGTAATATCATTATTAGAACATACAAATAAAAATACTCAAAAGAAATCTTTTAAAAATGATTTTCCAACATTAAAAGATAATTTAATTCCATTAACAATAGAAAGTAGTAGTTCATTAAGTACTCAAACACAAAAAGAGGAAAAAAAATGTATAATAAATATAGATAAAAAAATATTAAAATATGCAGAACCACGTTTTAAAATTACATCAACTCCTTTTTTACAACCTAAATTTTCAAGACAAAGTGATTTATCAAGTTCAATTGCATCAATTTTAAAACATAATATTACAGAAAGTATGACTGATTTATTAGAAACTGATGAAAAAATTTCTATGAATAAAATGGAACAAATTGAAAAAAAAAAAAATATAATTGAAATTGGAAATAATTTTCCTTATAGATTATTAAAAGAACATGAAAAAATTTATGAAGAAATTTCAAAAGATTTAAAAGGAAATGGATTTAATAATATTAAATATAAAGGAAAAATAGCTGTTAATTATTTAAATACTTTATTACAAGATGAAAATTCAATTGGAACTATATTTTATCATAATAAAGATATAAATCAATTTTTTATTAGAGAAATATGTATTTTTCTTTGTATTTTATTTTTAGATGATTTTAAAGGATTAAGTGAAAATGAATTAACTGATTTTAAAAATTGTTTAATTTATTGTCATTTAAATTTTTTATATGTTATGATGATTATAATTAAACATTCAGAAGAAAAAAATATTAATATTGAAATAGATAAAAATAATTATTATGCTTTTGAAAGTTGTAAAAATATTTTAAATGCTGCTGATGAAAGAATAGAAGAAGAAAAATTTAAAAATAATTTTCATGGTCAAAATAAAATAATAAAAAATATATTATTGAATTTATTAAATAATTTAAGTTATTTAAATTCAAAAATTACAGAAGAAATAAAAACAATATTCAATTCAGCAAAAAACAAAAAATTAAATGAAGTAAAGACATATATTCAAGGAAATATAATAATAACAGAAAAAGTGAATTTAATTTCATTAAATGATTTTCCAGAAAATACAAATTCAAAATCAGAAAATAAAAAAAAAGAAGAAAATAAAAATATAAATAATATAGAAGAAGAAAATATGCCAAAAATACCATATATAGCAGAAAAAAATCCAAAAGATAAAAGAGAATATACATTAGTATTAGATTTAGATGAAACATTAGTTCATTATTATGAAGATACAGAAGAAGAAAATGCATATGTAAAAGTAAGATTAGGAACAGAAAATTTTATAAAAAAATTATCAGAATATTGTGAAATAGGAATTTTCACAGCAAGTACAGAAGATTATGCAAATATAGTTATTGATGGTTTAGATTGTTCTGATAAAATTGATTTTAGATTATATAGACAACATACTTTTATTGAAGATGGTTTTAATATTAAAGATTTAAGTAAATTAGGAAGAGATTTAAGTAAAATTATTATTATTGATAATCTTGAAGAAAGTTATAGTCATCAACCTGAAAATGGATTAAATATTATTGATTTTGAAGGAGATGAGTCTGATCATGAATTAAATTTTTTACTTGAAGATTTACTTGAAGTTGTTAAAGAAAAAAATAAAGATATTAGAGATTTACTTCCTAATGTTAGGAAAAAAATGCAAAAAAGGTATATGAATATTATTTCCTAAGATATTAATATATTTTTTTTTCATTATTATTTATTTTATATTCAAAAAAGTATTTTTTAGCTGTACATTGAAATTAATAAAAATTTATTTCTTTTTTAAGAAAATATTTTTATTATAAAAATATCTTTTATTTATAAGATATTATATTATCTTTTATTTATAAGATATTATATTATTAAGTTAATTTTTGAAAAATCTCAATTAAATTTATGTAATTAAATTAATTAATTTTTAATAAATTATAAAAAATATATTAAAATAAAAATTCAAGTTTAATAAAGGGAAAAAATAAAAAAGAGAAAAAATATATTTAAAGTTTCAATAAGAAATTTCAAATATATTGATTAAAACTAAATAAAAACAAATATTAAAAAAATAAAATAATCAAGAAATAAAAACTTAATATTATAATCAAATATTTAAAATTCAAATATTAATCGTCCATCAAATTATAATTAAGGATTAACAATATTATTTCCTAAATTTTGTAATCTCCCACTTGAAATTCTTCTATTATCATTATAAGATGAATTAACAATAGGATTATTACTTAAAGAAGAATTTCCTCCAAAATTATAATTTTTTTGAGAATAAGGATTTTGTGGAATTTCAGTAAATTTACTATTTTTTTCTCTCATTTCTAAATAAGGATTACTTTCATTAATTCTATTTTTATTAATATTTGTTCCTTTTTCTAAATTATTATATGTATCTTTATATAATTTTTTAGCATTCATTTGATTATCTAAATATTCTTTATATTGTTTTTGTTTTTGAGTTTTATCATAATTTGACATTGTAAAAGGAGAATAACTATTATATTTATCTTGAGGTGGAATTACAGGTTCATCTGATAAAATATTATTAAATGAAGAATTATTCTTTTTTTTATTTGCTAAATATTCATTTCTTGCATCTAAACTCATATTATTCATTTGTCTATTTAATAAAGAATTTGGATCTTCCATTCTTTGATTTGGAATTTGAGACATTTCATTTTGTTGAATTAAATAATTTTGATTTGGATTTTGCATTTGTGAAAGATAATCATTATAATAATTATTATTTTCTTGGATTGGTAAATTATTATTTGGAATATTTGACATTGGAATATTATTATTTGGAATATTTGACATTGGAATATTATTATTTGGTATATTTGACATTGGTAAATTACTATTTGGAATATTAGACATTGGTAAATTATTATTTTGACCTTTTCTTAAATATTCTTCATATAAATCTAATGGTTTATTTTTTTCATTTATATTATTTAAATTATTCATTTGAGGAACTTCTAAATTTGGATTTTGTAAATAATTATTTTCATTTGGCATTGATTGAGCTTTATAATATTCTTTTAATTCTTCTTCTTCTTGTTTTTTTAACATTTCTAAATATTCATTATATCTTCTATAATCTTCTTCACTTGGTTTATCATCTTGAACTTTTGGTATATTAGGAATATTTTGTTGTGGAGACATATTATTATTATTAATTTCATCAATTTTTTGAAATTTATTATTAGGAATATCATAATTTTGTTGATACATATTTCCAGGATTATTTTGATATAATTCATTAGGATAATAATTATTTTGAGGAATATTTTGATTATAATTTCCTTGATTAATATTATTTAATTCCATTTGGCTATTTAAATTGTTATTATTCATTAAATTAGGATTATATTGTTGTGGAATATTATTTAATTGATTTGGATCATTTAAATTTTGCATAGGTGGATAATTATCTCTATAATTAATATTATTATTAATATTATTATTTGGAATATCTTCTTTAGGAATTTGGTTAACATTTTTTTTTTCAACATTTTGATTATTTTGAAAAGGTTCATTACTTATTATATTATAACCATGACTTTGACCTCTTTGATTAATTCTTCCTTGTTCAGAAAAATTAATATTTTGATTTGGTTTCACTTGAATTGTTGTTGGATTAATAACTAAATTTTCATTTTCTTGATTATAATTTTTTCTAGTTAAATGACGACTTTCACTTCCAATTTTAATTTGTAAATTATTATCTCTATTATTTAAACTTGAAGGAGTTTGATTTTGATATTTATTTTTCATATAATTTGAATATTCTTGAAATTGAGCATTTTGAATTTGTCTTTTCCTATTTTTTTCTATTTGTTTTTCTTCTTCTAATTGTTGTGCTAATGTTGCCATTGCTCTTTTATCTGATTCTAATTCTTGTTTACGTAAATATTCTTTTTTTTCTCTTACATAATTTGCATTTTGAATATTATCTGCTAAGTAATCTCTTGCGTTTGGTTGATGGAAATTTGACATTTTATTTTTAAATAGTTGTTTATTTTCAAATTTTAATTTTCTTTTGATTTATTATTAGTTTTTTTTTTAATTTTTTTATTTTATTTTTAATTATTTGTTTTGTACATATAATAAAATAAAAAATGAGTCAAATAACTAATTTTTTTAAAAAAATAATAAATTCAGGAAAAAAATAATTAAATTTGAAAATAAAAATAGAGCCATAAATATAAATTAAATAATAGAAAACAATAAAGAATAAAAGAAAAAAGTAATTTAAAGAATAGACAAAAGATATCTCATTAAATGAGACAATTTTTATTTCTAAAAGAATAATTATAATTAAAGATATTAATAGAAAAATAACTATCTAAAATTAATTGTATTAAAGTCTTTTTTATTATAAATTATTTTTTTAATAACAAGTTTTTGGAATTTTTAATATGAATTTTTTTTTAATTTAATTTATTTAAATAACAATTATAATTCTGTTTTATATATATAAATTGTATTGATAAAACTTTTATTATTATTTTTATTATTTTTTATTTAAAGATTAATTCCCTATAATGAGCTAATATGAAGATTTAAATTAAAAACAAATTTATTGTTAAACCATTTATTAGAGTTATTAAGATTTTATAGAGAATTGAAATATAAAAAATTTTATCATTGACTATCATAATTTTTTTTGAAAAATAAATACTTTATATTATTTTTATTGGGATTTTTTTTCAAAGGATTTAAACAAAATACAATTTATTTGAAAAATATCAAAAAAAAAGAATTATAAATCTAATTTTTTCATAAAATAAAAAAATTATAAAAATAAATGGAAAATATTGTTAATAATATTATAGATAATTTTACTAATTATGATCCAGGTTTTTATCCATTATCATCTGGGAAAAATAAAGAAAAACCCAAAAATAACATGTCAATTAAAACTGAAGGAAAAGTAAATTTTGTTTTTGAAGAAGATGATGAAGAAGATCAAGATATAAATGATATTGATAATCTTTTATCTTTTGAATATACAGAAGAACAAGAAAATTATTTTGATATTTCTCATGTATTATATCAAAAAAATACAATTATTGATATAGAATCAATGCCTTATCTTCCTTTTATAAAAATAAAAAAAAATTCAAGTTTTTTTTCATTTTTTGGAAATAATAAGGAAGAAACTTTACAAATAAAATATTTAGTTATGTTTGATGAAAATTTTTTATATATGATTAAAATGACTTTAAAAGATAATAATCAAAATAATTTTAATAAAAGAATTGGAAATCATTATGATTTATTTAATTTTAAAGATATTCAAATTTTAGATGATGAAGTTATAAAAGGATATAAACTTTTGAAATTAACTTTTGCTAATAGAAAAGAAAATAATAATGAAATAGTTAAACAATTACATATGGATTTTATAAATGCTGGAAAATTTTTTAAAATAATAAAATTTTATTTAGAAAAAATTAATATTCCCTTTAATTATAATAACGAAGATTTTGAAAGAATTTTTGGAAGAGTAAATAGAAAAGTTAATAGTTTAACTAATGGTATTGAAATAACATCTATTACTAATGAAGGTAATTAAATATAAATTTAATATTAATAAAAATAAATATTGAAATAATTTATATTTTTTTACAATATCTCAAAAATTTCGTTCTTTGTGGTCATAATAAGTAAAATAATAAAAACTATTCTAAATATCTTAAAAACTCTTTTTAATTATATGAACAATAATTCAGTTTTTTATCTTATTATTTAAAGACATAATATAATGAAATAACTATAAAACAAAAATTCAAATTAAAAAGTAACAATATAAAATAATTAATATTATACTTTAATAAATAATTTATTTATTTTTATTATCAGGTTCAACATTTCCTTCATTAACAATATTTTCTAATTTTTTTTAAGATTTTGACCTCCTTTTGAAAAAAAATAAAATAAACAATATCTTTTATAATTGAAAAAATACATTAGATTCCTAAATAAAATATTATTGTAATATTGTTCCTATTCAACCAAAAATTTCTCCTACTAAATCTCCCATTTATGATTTTAATATTTTTATTTTAAAAACATTTTATTATTTTTATATACCCTAATTAAAGAATTTAATAATATATATTATAATATTAATTAATTTTTCTTATATTACATATTAACCAAAAAAACGGTCCCAAAATGATTTCTTTTCTTCTACATTTATTAAAGTAATTTTTTTTTTTGAGTAAATATTTTGATTTGACAATATTCTTTTAATACTTTGTGTTCCTTCATTTTTTAAATGATTTTCTTTAATAAAATCAGGATTAATTGTAGAATTTGAAGCAACATGTTTTGGAATTATTGTATTTTTTTTATCTTTATTAATGAATTTTTGAATTATATCATTTCGATTTTTTATTTCAGGTTTATTTAAACTCATTTTGAAATCAGATTTAATTTTTTGTTCAAATTTTTTATTTTTAATAGTATTTATTTTTATTTTATTATCATTTGAACAATTAATAAACTTATTTAAATTTAAACTGAACGATTTTTTTGGTATATTATCTAAATTTCTTTTTCTTTCTTGTTCTAAAGCTAATTTCGTTAATTTTTTTTTTTTCTCATTTTCAAATTTTTTAATCCAAATATGTTCATAAATATCTTTAACTTTAAAATCCAAACTTTCTTCTTTTTTTCTTAATAAAATATTAATCAAATCAATACATTCAAAAGATAAATTTTTTGTTTTATCAATTTCAAAATTTGAATTTAAAATATTATTAAAAATTTCAGATTTTTCAGTTTCTTTATTATCAAATTTTTCTTTTGGTTTAAAAGGACTTTTTCCATGAAGCATTTCATATAATAAAATACCTAAAGCCCAAATATCAACATTAAAATTATAATTTTCATTATTAACTAATTCAGGTGACATATATTCATATGTTCCACAAATTGTATTTCTCATTTCATTTTCTTCTAATTTTACACACCAACCAAAATCACATAATTTAACATAATTTTTATCATCTAATAAAATATTTTCTGGTTTTATATCTCTATGAATAAAATTATTCTCATGTAAAAAATAAATTCCATTTATAATTTGCATAAAATATGAGAAACATTCATTTTCTAATAAATATTTTTTTTTTCTAATTTTTGTAAATAAACTTCCTCTATTTGAATATTCTAAAATCATATAAATATTTTCTTCATCTTCATGGAAACTATATAATCTAATAATATTAGGATGATTTATTTGAATTTGATTTGATATTTCTCTATAAATTAATTCTATTGGACATTCTAATTCTGTCAATTTTTTTTTTTCTATTAATTTTATTGCATATGCTTTATTATCTAATTTATTATGTGATAAATAAACATTTCCATAAGTTCCATTTCCTATTAAATCAAATTTTTTATTAAATCTAAAATTTTTAAATTCCCAATATCCATTATCAATTGAAGGATCTTTTATTGTTATATTTATTAAAGAACCTTTTCGAAAAAAAATTGATATTATTGAATTATCTAATTGATTTAATTGATTTTCTTTATCATTATCTAATATATTATCTTTTTTAATTTTATTTACAATTTTTTTCAAAGATGACATTTGAGTTTTATCTTTAAATTTTTTTTTTTAATTTATTTTCAAATTTTAATTAATATTTAAAAAAAAGAATAAAAAATGAATTTATCAAACCCTTCTTCAATAAAAATGAATCAATTAAAATTAAAAACAATAAATTTAAAAATCAAATATAAAAAAATGACTGTTCCCAAACCAAATAAAATAATTCCAGTTCCAATAGAACAAACAACAAGATATATTTTTAAATCAAAACCTCAAGAAAATAAAGTAAAAAGAGTTTCTTCATCAAATTCAATAAAATTTACAAACTATTCATTTAAAAATAATATAAAAAAATTAAATTTAATTTTACATACAAATGAAAAAAATTCAAATAAACATTCATTTTCAAATTCAAAAATAAATAGAAATTTAATTCCAAATTTAAATTCTCAATCAAGAGTTCATACAGAAAGTTCAATGACTAAAAATTATTATAAAAATAAATTTAATGTTTCTTCAAGTTCAAGATTATCAGAAAAAAAAAGACCAAAAATTCAAGGATTAAGTTTAAATTCTAAAGGACATAGAATAATTAATTCTAATTATAACAGAGAATTATTAGATTTTATTAATTTAAATAATAATAATAGTACAATGAATATGAATTCAAAATTTGCTAAAAGTGAAAATATAATTCAAGTTAAATCAAAATTAGGATATAATAATACTAATAATTCAAATTCAAAAAATAAAAATAATATGAAATTATTAAATAATTATTCTGGAAAAATTAATCTTTCATCTTTTTCAAATAATCATCATAATTTAAATTATTTAAATTTTAAAGAACAAGATGATGAATATTTTAATTATGAAAATGAAAAAATTATAGAATTAACAAAAGAAGAAAAGATAATTTATGGAGATAGAATAAAAAAATTATTTAATAAAGTAAAATTATTAGGAAAAGGAGGTTGTGGTATAGTTTGGTCTTGTAAAAATAATAATAATAATAATTTTTTAGAAGAAATTGCAGTTAAACAAACTTCAAAAAAAAATCCAAATGGAATTAATTTAGAAAATAATATTTTAATTGCTAGAAATGAAATAAATATATTAAAAGAATTAAATAAAGAAAAATTTGAAATTATTCCTGAAATTTATGAAAGTCATGAAGATAATAATGATATTTGGTTATATTATGAAAAATGTGGGAATTCACTTTCTAATCTTTCATTTAAAATAAAAGGAGAATTTTATAATAATGAAAGAATATATTATATTCAAAAAGGTTTATTAATAAAACATTTATTTGAAAATATTTCTCAGTTTAAATTATTAACAAGAAAAATAATTGAAGGAATAGATTATATAAATAACAAAGGAATAATTCATTCAGATATAAAACCAGAAAATATTTTAATAGAATATGAAGAAATAAATAATATATTCAATATAACTAAAGTTAAAATAATAGATTATGGAAGTTCTTTTTATTCAAATAATGTTACTTCAATAAGTTCAAATACTCCTGAATATTTATGTCCAGAAATTACAAATTCATCAAAAAAATTTTTAGTGGATTTAAGTCAAAATAATAAATTTATTAATTCAATTGATATTTGGAGTGCTGGAATAACTTTATTAGAATTATGTTTATGTTGTCCTATTTGGATGAATTATAAAGCAAAAATTATTTTAAATGGAAAAACTAAATTTACAACTGGTTTATTTGGTTATAGAGGAAGAGATGGAAATAAAATTTATCATAAACAAATTGAATTAACTAAAAATTTAGATAAAATTTTGAAAGAAAGTCTAATTTACTCTTTTAATAATGATGATAGGGAAAATTTTTATGATTTATTAAGTAAAATGTTAAATTTTGATTATAAAAAGAGAATAAGTACAAAAGAAGCTTTAAAACATAATTTTTTAAATTAAAAGTTATTTATTATATATTAAATTAATTTGATTAGTATATAAATGTATAAAATAATTTATTGAAAAAAGAAAAAATTTAATTGTTATTATAATCAATAAATTTTTTTCAATGGTTTTTTCTTTATTCCTAATAGAAAATTTTCCTCAAAATTTTTTATATTGTATAGGATTAGCACTTGTATATTTTAATATATATAGAACAAATCAAAAATTGAGGAAAATAATAAATTTATCAATGTTATTTTTATTTAGTTCAGTAAATATATCATATGAGGAAAAATATTGTCTAGATATAATGTTAGTTCTATTATTTTCTATTGTAAGTGGAATTTTAATTGTACTTCAATTTTTAATTTCAGTTTCAAATACAGTAGAAGAATCAACTTCTACTAGATATTTTGATGATAATACTTATGTTTATGATAGTGAATTTAAAAAATATGGATTTTCAAGAATTGAATTTGATAATTTAATGGCAAAAAAAATTAAAATTTTACATCATAATACTAAATTAAATAATATTATTTGTAAAAAAGGAGATCAATTAAATAATCTTTATTTATTTGTAAAAATGCCTTATTCTTGTTCAGTTAAATTAACTTATAATGATTCAATTATTTATGAAATTGATGAAGGAAATTTAATTGGAAATGTGGAATTGACTTTAAATAAAAATGAATTTTTAACTGGAATTGAAATTGAAAATCCTAATTCTAAAGATATTTTATATTGTGAAATTAATAAAAAAATTTATGATAAATTTACTAAAAAATATATGGATGAATCTATTGGAACTAAATTTTTATTTATGTGGGGAAATTATCTTTGTCAAATTAATCAAAAACTATATGAATATATCAGTAAACTTAATAAATATAAACCACTTCAATGAAAAAATGAATTTATCTCTCATTCTTAGATTTTGATAATATTTTAATTTACTAAAAATTATTTAATCTTTTAAATTTTTAATTTATGTTTCTAAAAATATTATATTTATAATAATTAATAAAAAGAAATATAACAAATTAATCTTATAAACAAGTTTAAAAATTTTATTATCATCATTAATCTATATCTAAATAAATTAATTTATTAATTCCATTGATAAATACAAAAATATATAAAATCTGAAATAAGAACTTAGCATTTTAATTGAAAAGAATTATATTCAAATATATTATTTTCTTTATTAGACCATAACATTATGTTCTACTTCATTATAACAAGATGAAAAAATAATTCCTTCTTCATCATCTTCAGATAATTGTTTTTTATCTTGTTTAACAGAAGAATGAAAATTAGTTTCTTTATCAGAATCATTATTGTGAAAATCAATTATATCAGTAACAAATTTAACTTTAGGATTATCAGATTTTTTTTTTTCTGGATTTCTATGAAAAGCATTTTTTGCAAAATAACTTGGTTTAGAAACTTTAACTATTCCTTTACTTGATATACAATTTTTATGAATATTATCTTCATTTTCAAAAACTGGTGTTTTAATTGAAACAGTTTTTTGTCTTTTAAATTTATTTTTCTTCTCACATAATAAATAATTTTTATAATTTTTTGCTAAATTTCTTAAAATTCTTATACATTTTTTTTGTAATTCTTTCTTTTTTTCTTTTTCTTTATTAAAATTTATATTTTTTTTTGTTAATTCATAACAACTTTTAAGTTTTAATTTATTTTCTGATATTTTTTTTTTAGATTGTAATTTAATTGAATCAATATCTTTTGTTGCATTTAAACTTGCACTATTATTTCCTTCTAATAATTTTATATCATTTTTTTGAGATTTTAAAAATAAACTTGATCTTGGAATCATTTTTGATGAAGAACTTTGACTTATACATAAATTGTTTCCTCCATTTATTGTTTGATGCATTGTTATTTCAAAAGAATTTATAGAATATAATTCATCTATTTCTAATGATGATTTCCCATTTATCATCATCAGACTTTTTTCTTTATGTTTTTTCTTTTGAAGTTGTTGTTCTTTTGCTACTAATAATATTAATTTTGTTCTAATTTGGTTTGCTTTTTTTTTATTTATCTTTGACATATTATAATTATTTTAAAAAGAATTATAACTTAAGAATATTTAAATTATTTTTTAATTTTATTGTTTAAAAGTCTTTTGATTCTTTTATGTTTTTTGTTAAATTTATATTTTTTATTTTTTATGGATTTTATTAAAATCAAGAAACATTTATAATTAAATAATAAAAATATTTCAAATTTTTTAAATATCTCAAATCTTTATTATAATAAATTTCCTCAATTTTAAATTATTATATGTATAATATTTTTTAGTTTTTAAAAAATGATTTAAATATAAAAAATAAAAAGTAAAATAATATTTAGAGTAAACAAATAATATAATTTTATTTGAAGAAATATTTATATATCTATAATAAATTTAAATAATTAAAGTAAAATTTTTTTGATATTCTAAAAAATCAATAATAATTGAACATAATAAATTTGGGAGATGAATAAAATTAAATATTTTTAAAATTAATGGTTTAGTAATTTTTGAATAAACAGGTTCTCTTAAAGTATAAAATAATAAATTCATTTTTCGAAATTTATTTTCAAAATAATAAATTTTCTTTTTTCTAAAAGAAAAATTATTTATTTCAATTTTCCAAAGAAAAATAATGCAGTCTAAAATTATATTAATAAATAAAGAAATAATATCATTTTTTTTAAAAAAAGATAAAATTGTTAATCTAATAATTGGTTTTAATAAATATATAATTTCTCCTTTTTGTTTCAAAGTTAAACTAATATTTTTTTTTTCTTCTAAAAACAATTCTTTTCCTTTAAATTGATAAAAAAGAGAATCATTACTTGAAACTGGGATATAAAAATTACTATATTTTGGTTTAATTGATAATTCTTTACTTTCTTTTAAGAAATTAGAATTATATATTTTTTCTATATATTCATCTTCATTTAATTCCAAAATATTTTCATAAAATATTTTTTCATCAATATAAAATTCATATCCTAAATTTCTTAAATTATAAAATTCTTTAAATTTAAAACCTGATTTTATTAATTCACAAATAAATAGAGAACAATATATTCTTGTTCCTTTATCTTTTGATAAATATTCATAAAATATCTGTAAACTTAATTCAATTTCATTTAAAAAATTTGAATTATAAATAACAATGTTTGAATAATTACTTTTCGAAATTTCATTTCTTTTAATAATTTTTCTTACTTCATTAACAATATGAATAGTATGAATAAATATTTTTAATTTCATAAATTTAAAAAAAGAATAAATGAAACTAAAAATTAACATTAAAAAAGTTAATTATTAAAAGAGAATTTAAAAAAAATGAATAATTCATTCAATGAAAAAAATACAACTAATATATATTTAAGGAGTAATTAATGGAATGTCTCCAATAGTAAAAAATATAAATAATAATAATTTAATTATAGAAATAATGCTCCTATTAAATGTTTTCCAGAAGATAATAATTCTTTAATAATAAAAGATTATAGAAGTGGAACAAGAAGAAAGAAAAATTGAAAAACTTTTTATTTATTTTTTTGATAATAACGGGAAAATAAAAAAAAATAAATGAAGAATTTATATTTTAAAATTCAAAAAACTAGTATTTTCTTGAAAATTATATAAATAATAAATTATCAATTATAAATTTAATTTTTTTTTAATCTATTAAAAAATATTTTTATGGCATTCACTTTTTTTAATTTATATTAAAATAAATAAACAAAGAAAAAAGTCTTTAATTAATAAAATCCGAATTTTTTGATAAAAAAATATTATAATATATTATTAATTTAATTAAAATTCCAGAATAAAATATGAATAATAAATAATAAAGATTTAAGAAGAGCAAATAGCTAATAATTTAGTTCTACTGGTTTTTCTAAATTCGTCTTTAGTAACTTTTCCATCTTTATCAGTATCAATTAATTCTAAAGCAGATTTAACTTTATCTTCAGGAACATTAGTATCTTTTTTTAATTTATGAACTAAATCTTGAACTAATTGTCTAACTTCTGCTTCTTCAAGATATCCATTTTGATCTACATCTACTTTATCAAAAGCTGTATCCATATATTCATTAAATTTTGCTTCATCTTCACATAATTCTTTTAATGATGTTTTTCCTTTACTTACTACACTTTGACAAACACCCATTTTTTTTTTATTTATTCTATTTTAGTTTAGATTATATTCAATTTCAGAAAAGAAATAATAAAAATATTATTAATTATTTTTTTTATTATAAAAATTGATTTTTTATTTCAACTTAAATTTTTTAATTTATTTTTTTGTATTTTAATTTCGATTATTACCTTGATTAAACTTTTTTAATATTCAAATTTTAATTAATAATTTTGGAATTATAAAATAAATGGATAAAGATGAATTTTTTAAAATTTTAGAAGAATTATGTTCTTTTAATTTTAATGAATTTTTGACAAATCATTATTTCACGGATGAAACAACATTATCATCTTTAAATAAAAAGGATGAAAATAATATATTTTTTGAGAATAATAAACAAATATATAACAATTCTCAAAATTCATCTTCATCAAATGATAATAAAGAAAAAGAAAAGAAAAAATCAAAAATAAAAAATTCAGAATTAATTTCTTTATATAAAAATTTTCCATTTTTAATAAATGACCAAATATATTCTCAAAAAGTATTAAGTGAAAATGAAAAATTAAAAATAAAATTTTTATCAAAATATTCTCATTCAGTCCATAAAAATAGAGATAAATATTTTGAAAAAAAGTTCAGATTTTATAAAAAATTATTATTAAGTTATTCACAAGCAAAAAATAAAACAAACAAATTAATTTTTTTTAGACAACCACTTTTAGAAAAATATTCTTTATCTCCTAAATTAATTATGGAATCTTTTCCAGGATTAAAACCAAGTTCAAATTGGCCTTTTTCTTTAGATGATTTATTATTAAAAATGAAAAAAATTGAATTTGAAGAATTATTTCATCAACCAGTTGATGAAAATATCAAAAATGTTTTTATAAATGAAGCATTAATACAAATAAAAAAATTTGATGAAGAAAATGATTTAATTAATTTAAAAAAAGGTTTAATAATATTATTTTCTTTTTTAATTTTCTTTGGTGACTTTATACAAATGTTAAAATCATTAATAGAAATAAATACAAAAATAAAAAATAATCAAATATTAAATGAAATAATAAAAGATGAAGAAAATTTTGAAATAGTAAAAAAAGCAATAGAAAAATTATATAAATTAGTATCATCAAATAATTATACTCCATATCCAATAATGAGAAACTATTCAATAATAGATACATTTAATATATCTAAAAATATATTATATTCATCATATTCTCCTTCAAAAAGTTCATTTACAAATTCATGTACTTCATGTACAGATGGAACTTATATTTATGTTAATATTAATGGAATAGATGGTTGTAAAGCAAAAATTGGAAGTGGATTTAATGGAACTGAAAAAGGAAAAATATATTATTATATTTCTAATAAAAATTTAAATTCTACTCCTACAAATAATAGTAATACTAATTCTTATCAATGGGTTTATTGTAATGGGAAAATTTATCAAAAAACTATTTCTTCTTTTTCTTATAATAATAATTATTTTGGTTCTTCTTATAATGATAATAAATCTATTGGATATATTAATGTTATTTCAACTGAAGATTTATCTGTTGAATCTACTTTAAAATTAATTTTACCACAAAATGCTTTACATCAAAGTGTTGTAAAAAGAAATGAAAATTTTATTTTATTAAGTGATGGAATTAAATTATCAATAATAATATTAGAACCAATTCCAGATGAAAAAGATGAAAATGATTTATTAATAAATGAATTAATTCCAAATCCAAATATTAGTCAAAGTCATTTTAAATATTTAAATTTAGAATGTATTACTTATGATCCAACTCCATTTAAATATAATGAAAATGATGAAAATTTATCTGAAGAAAAAAAAAAATTAATTGATGAAATTTATGAGGGTTTTAGTCAAATTTTTTCAAAAGAAGAATGTTTTAAAGCTTTATTAAGAAATGATTTTGATATAATGAAAACAGCATTATATTTAGTAGATAATCCTTCTGAAATTAAACAAAGTTTATTAATTGGTGAAAAAACTATAATTTTATTTCAAGGAAAAATAAACTCTATTAATATGAAAACTGTAGGAAAACCTGAAATAATTATAGCTAAAAATCCATATTTTGAAATATTACAATTTGATTTATTAAAATGGAGTATAGATGAAAATTATATCATTGCACATAAATTTAAAGAAGGTGCTGCTGTTTTATTTGGAAGAAATGAAGAATATTATAGAGAATTTGAGTATTCAATGAAAAAACCATTTTCAAATGAAACAAATGAAGCAAGGATAAGAAATTTATTAAATAATAATTTTATTGATTATATTTCTAAACCTATGAATAATTTTAAAGATGTTAAAATTAAATTTGCTTCTACTTCAGCATCAACTAATGTAAATAATAATAAAACAAATATTAGTTCTAATTCAAATAATAATAATATTTCTAAAGATAAAGATAAAGAGAAGGATAAAGATAAGGATAAAGATAAAGAGAAGGATAAAAATAAAAAAGTAAAAGATGATTTTCCTAAATTTGAAATTCTTGATGATAAATTAAAAGGAACTTTTATTAAAATTTTACCATCAATACAATTATTATTAAAATTATCATTAAATCAATTAAATGAATCAGATTATGTAATAACTTATGATTTGATTCATAAAATTTATTATTTAATGGTTCCTCGTTCTTTAAATAGTATAAATTTTTTAGTTTCTGATACATTTATAAGTTTCAAAGAAGATTATTTTAAATTATTTAACATTAATACTAAAAATTTAGATGATTATTTTGGTCAAAATAATTATTTAAATAATTTCTCCTTTGAAAATTTATCTAAAAATTTACTTTCATTAATGATAATATTATCAACAAATAAAAAACCAGATTCATATTTAAGATTTAAAAACTGGAATTTTTACTATAATTATTATTTAGAATTTATGAATATAAAATCATTTAAATATGATGATAATTATGAAAATGAATATAATTTTAATTTATTTCCTTTAATGAAAAATTTACCAATAAGTAAAAAAACAATAGTAAATAGAGTAGAAAAATTTGCATCTGAGAATAAAAAGAAAATTTTATCTCAATTACCAGAAGAATTAATTGAAAAATATAAAATGGTAGAAATAGAATCAAGTCAACAAGATATATTAAAACAAACTAAATATAGTAAATATAAACCTATCCCAAATTTACATAATTCTGGAAATTGGATTAGTGAAAGTAGATTAATGTTTAAATTAACTTCTGGTAAAAAGAAAAAGAAAAAAGATACTGAAAAAGAAATTGAACTAATTAAAAAGGAAGATTTTGTTTATGATGAATTTTTAGAAAGTTTAAAAAATAAAATGGTATATATTGATAATAAATTATATTCTTTCTTTGGAATGAAAGGAGAATTTTATGAAATTGAATATTTAATTGATTTATTTGAAAATAATGAAAATAATAATTTGGAAATTGATAAAGAATTAATTTTAAAATTAATTTATGTTTGGATTTGTAATTTTAATGATTTTCTTATTATTCAAAATAAAGAAAAATTCGAAGAAATTTTTTCTAAATTAAAAAATAAACTTTCTTCTATTTTCAAAGATGAAAATACAGAAGATAAAATTAAAAATTTAATATTATTAATTATCATTGAAGGATGGGAAGAATTAAATCAAGATTTAGAATCACAGAAATTTTGGTTTATTGAAATATTTAATTATCAAAAAAATGAAATTAAAAAAGAAGTTGAATCTTTAAATATAGAAAGAAATATATTATCAAATTATTTCAAAAATTTACCATTTAATTCTCTTTTAGAAAAAAATGATTATACAAGATGTTCATTAAATTTAAATAATAATTTTAATAAAATTAATTCAATTAAAGCCTATACATTATATCCAGTAATTTATAAAGGAAAAGAAAGATTAGTTATGAAACCTTCAGTTCTTTCTATTTATCCAAAAAATATTCAAATACCTTTTTATTATAATTTATATGGATTTAACATATTTGAAAATAATCTTCCAATAAACAATGAAAATAATCCAATTGTCATTGAAATAGGAAAAATTGAAAAAAAAATTAAAAGTTATAAAAAAATCACAGTTAATCAAAAACATAGCAAAATTAATCAATTTCTTGAAAAAATTCCAACGAAAAGTTATTTAGATATTTATAGAGATATTAAACCTAATTATTCTGATATTCTAGAATTCTTCAATGAAAATATTGAAAAAAATCCTATTTTATTGTCTTTATTAAATAAATTTTATTTTTTAAGTATTGCAGATTTAAATAATTGTTTTAGTAAAAATATGATTGTTTTAAATAATGATAATTCTAATACTCTCTTTTCTAAAGAAAATAAAGTAAATAAAAAACCAATTTTAAATGTGTATTCAAATGATTATTCCGATTTAAAATATTTAGATTATTTGATAAATAGTTATGAAAAAATCAGTGAAATATATGAAAAAAATCAAAATTATGAAAGTATATTTTTATTTGAAAATTTATTATATTCTATTTTTTCAAAAATTAGAACTTGTCCTCTTAAAAATCTTCCTCAATTTAATCAAATGTTAGTCAAATCAACAAAAATACTTTTAGATAAAATAAACAATAAAAAAATTTCATTAATAAATGAACAAGGAGTAAATTATGAAAGAGAGAAAAGTTTAGAATTTGTATTAACAAACACAGAATTAGTAAATATATACAATAAATTTTCAATGGAAACAAAATCCAAAAAAAATATTTTTTGTGTTAAAATATATTATAAACAAATTACACAAGGAACTTCTAAAAACTTAAATTCTGATCTTTTAATAATAAGCGAAGATCATACTTATCCAAATTTTAAATTTAATAATAATAATAATATGAATAATTTTGGAACATGCTTTAAAATTGAATTAAATCATTCATTTAAACAAACTTTAACCTTCTTTGTTAAAGGTTCAGAAATTAAAATAGTTTCTCCTTCTAGTATTGAATTAGATAAAATTAAAAAAATTGTTACTTCTAAAACAGTTTCTACTAATGCATATTATGGAAATTATAATTCAAATATTAATTTTTATAATAATTCTACATATAATAATAATAAATATCAAAATCAATCAACAGTAAACTCAAAAAGTATTTTAAAAATAAGAGTTTTTCCTTATAATAATCATTTAGCTTTAATCCCTTTAAAACTAGAAAATTCATTATATTAT
This sequence comes from Isotricha sp. YL-2021b, assembly GCA_023805745.1. Lineage (NCBI taxonomy): Eukaryota > Ciliophora > Litostomatea > Vestibuliferida > Isotrichidae > Isotricha > Isotricha sp. YL-2021b. The sequence goes on from JAJJKW010000268.1 coordinate 23,696, forward strand.
AATGAAATACTTTTTTGCATCCAAGATGCAGAATATTATTCTAGTTTAATTTTTAAATTATTAATAAAAAGTTTTTTAATTAATAATGATGATAATACTGATATTATTAAAAAATATTCGATTACAAGACTAGGATTGAAAGAATGTAATTATAAATTAATTTTAGATAAATTTGAACAATATAAAACAAATATATTTTTCAATAATTCTAATTATGAAATAAGTAATAGCTTTAATTTAAATACTGAAGAAATTAATTCAATTTTTAATGTTGATTTTGAATCTTTTATGCCGAAATTATTATGTAAAATAAGAGAAAATGTTAAAGAACCAATTTCATATATAAATATTAAAAAATTCCCTTCTTTTGACAATGAATCTAAAATAATTTGGAATAAAATTGAATTAATCTCTTTACAAGTTTTACTTTATCATTTAAATTTATTAAAAGATTTTAAAAGTGCTTTTGAAAAAGATAATTTAAATACTATTGAACCATACTTTGAAATTCTTGGAAAAAAAATAAATTTAATTATTGGAACTATGAGTAATAAAGCAAAAATTATGAAAGATACTTTTGACACAATTAAAAATAATGTTTATGATTTTGTAGATGAATTTAATTTAAAATATAAAGAAATTAAAGAAAAAATTTTATCTGAAATTTATGATATAGAATTAAATAAAAAAGAAAAAGAAGATGAAAAAAATAAAAAAGAAAAATCTAAAAATAATGAAGAAAATCAAATTAAAAAATTTAAAGATTTAGACGAAAAATTTGGTAAAAAAGGGACAAATTATAAAAAGAAAAATGCTCCAAGAACATTATATAAAGAAGAAAAAAAGAAAAAAAAATCAAAAAAAAAAAATAAAGAAGAAGAAAATTTTGATGATAAAATTGAAGAAAATCCTCTTTTAAAAAAGAATTTAAGTGAATTAATTGAAAAACCACCAAAAGATATATCAAAAGAAATTCAAACAGAAATAGATAATTTAAAAAATTTATTATCAACTTATAAAAATAAAATCAATTTAGAGGCTAATTCTATATTATATGGAGATAAAGAAAAAATAAAATATTTATGTGATTTATATAATATTGAATTTAATGATAGTAATCCAAATGAATCAATAACAAAATATTCAGAATATATTTATAAAGAATTTACAATAATATTAAATAATTCTTTAAAACAATTAAATGAAATAGACATTAATGAAAAAGAAAAAGAAATTCAATTAAAATCTCCTTTTGTAAATTTAGCAAATACAATGTTTGAAAAATTATATTTTTTACTTGCTTTAAATCATTATGATGAAAATGAAAATAATGATTTTAATATAATGGTTTTAGAAAGAATGCAAAGTTTTAATAGAACTACAAGTTCATATTCTCTTACTCATAGAAGTTCAAGTATGAAAAAACAATCTAGTAATACAATGATGCAAAATGAAGACAATTATTTATTTAATAAAAATCAACAAATTATTTTAAAAAATGTTATGTATTTTATTTTAAAAAATGATAATAATGTTGAAGAAATTATTAAAATTTTAAATAAACAATATATTAGAGCTTTAGTTAGAAATATTGGAATTAAAGAATTTTTTGAATATATTAAAATTTTTAAAGAACAACAACATTTAACTAATTATTTTTATGGGATTATTTCTTTTTCTGTTGGAAAAGATATTCATCAAGGAATTGAAACTGTTAATCTCTCTAATAGTTTATTAAATAAAGAAGAAAAAAATAATATGATTACTATTTTAAATGAAGAATTAAACGAATTTATCAAAAATTGTGAATATTTTGAAAATATTGAGAATATGAAAAAAAACTGTGAATTTCTTTCTATTATGGAAAGTAAAATTATTAAATCTTTAAATATTAAAGTTGAACAATATTTTATGAAAATTAATAATATTTTATTAATTCTATCAGATTTAAATCTCATTATTAAATTTATAGGGAAACATAAAAGTTTATATGAAAATGATATTGATTTAAAATTATTTGAAAATACAATAAAAAAAATATTTGATTTTATATTTAATGCAAAATATAATTTAAATATAATGAAAAACTATATTCATATTTCAAAAATGAAATCTTATGCAAATGAATCAATGAAGCTTATAATAAATCAGATAATATCTTTTTCAAATTCTTCTCTTAACGAATATATATTAAATGAATTATATAATCAATTAATAAAAATTGATATATCTAGTTCAAATTTATATAATGTTTTAGAATTAATTAGAAATATTGTAATATCAATAAAACCACAAAAATCAAAAAATTCATCTAAAAATTTATTAAATCAAAATTCTCAATCATCTTTAAGTAAAATATCATCAAAATTAATAGAAATAATTGAAAAATCAAATAAATTTGAAATCATTTCTTTAAGTAGTATTATATATTTACATTTATATAAACTTCATCCTAATACAATTCCAGAAAATGAGAAATTATTTTCAAAAATAGGACAATTATTTTTATTTAATGGAGAAAATTTAGAATTTTTAGATAATAAAGAAAAAATAGAATTAAATTCAAATGAAAATGATAATGAAAATTATTATATTTGTATTCAAATGAATTCTTTAGAAATGAATTATCAATTTTTAGTTAATGCATTATATTATTGGGAAGAAGATTATCCAACTGAATTATCAAAATATAAATTTGAAAATGACCCAAATTATAATTTTAATCCTCTTTTATCAGTAGAAAATATTTATAAAATAAAACAATTTAATTATTTTAATCCAAATAAGAATAAATCTAATAAATGTACATTAATGTTGAAAATAATTGAAGAAAGAATATCAAATATTAAAAGAGCTTTAGAAGAAGCAAATAAAAAATTATCAGATCCAAAAACTTCAAAAAGTGATATTCAATCAATTCCAGAAAGAAAAAAAAAATTACAAACTTCATTAGAATATAATATTAGAATTAAAAAGCATATACAATTATCAGAAGAAATAGGAGAAATTTCAACAATAAGAGGATTTGCAATTTTAAAACCAAAATATAATCATTTAAAAGCAAAAAAATTATGTGATTATATTTATCAGGCTTATAATAAAGAATTAAAACATTTTAAATGTGAAATTGATAAAGATACTCCTTTATTTAATGATGATATTATTTATCCTAATTTTCCTAATAAAGATACTTTATTACCTGGTTGTACAAATATATTAAAAGAAGTCACTAAAAACTATTTAAATGTTACTTTAATTAGAGAAGGAGAATATAATAAATTAAATGAAAATTATTCTATTTTTGCAGAACAAATTAAAAGAAATTCTCCTTTAGATAGTAAGTTTGTTAAAATTGGAAAATATAATCAAAACTTTTTACTTGGTTATAGTAAAAATGTTATTAATAGTGTAAATTATAATTCTATTCAAAAAGAGAAAATAATAGGAAAAAATAATGTTTTAACTGGAAAAAGTGTTTCAATGATAATTCAACATATAATAACTTTAATTTATGAAATTTATTCATTAAATATTTCTACTTTTGGAAATTTATTAAAAACAATAAGAACTAAATTAAAAAATATAAAAACTGAATTTAAAGAAGGAAATTATTATAATATTATTGGAATGTTACTTTTTACTAATGATTATTATAAAGTTTTAAGATTAAACACAAAAGTTATTACAAGATCAAATAAAAAAGTTATAGGTGGAATTATTGATGGTGGTGATAAAAGTGGAAAAAATACTTGTACAGTTTTATATAATTTAGGACTTGAAAATAATAATATAAATAATAATACAAATCAAAATAGTACTAATCCTCTAATAAAACCTACTTTAAAAATTGAAAAAATTAACTTAAATAATATAATAAAATACAAACAAAATATTCAATTAATAAAAAATGGAAATTTGATTCAATTACTTAAAAATATTCCATTAAGTGAAATAATAGAGGCAGTTATTTTTGGTTTTGAAAATTATCAAAATGATAAAAAATTCATAAATAAAATTCTTCTTCATGAATTATTAAGTTTATTAAATAACAAACAAATAGAATCAGATGAATTATTAAGATATTATACAAAAAATGAAAATTCTTATAATAAATTAATTTCAATTTTAAAAGATATATCTGATGAAACAATATGGTTAGAAAAAGAAGACAATTTTTGGGAAAGTGAATTTATTGATTCTTTTGAAAGATTATATAATAATTTGACAATAGATAAAGATATAGGAATATATAGTCCACTTTACAGAAAAAAAGAAGATAAAAAAAATATGACAAATAATGACCTTAATAAAGAAAATAAAAGTTCAAACATAGAAAATGAAAAAAATATAAAGAAATCAAAAAATGAAGATTATATAACAGAATATAATTTACCTTCTTCATCATTTATATCTCAATTACCAAAATTAACAGATTATTCTAAAATAACATCAGCCTTAAAAAATATAATAATATTTGAGAGATATTTAGTAGGAGAAATATTTGCATATTGTCAAAAACAATATAGAGATGATGAATATATAAATTCTTTAAGTCAAATAAGATATCATTTATCAAATGGTGATATTACTTCTGCAAAAAGTGATATAAATACAATTTTTGATGGAAATAAAACTCCTACAATTTGTCCTTTACCAAAAGAACAATTTGATGCTAGAGAAATATTTAGAGAAGAAATTTATCCTAATAATTTTTATTTAGCTAAATTTAATGGAAAAGAAATTCCTGTTTTAGTGTTAATCCAAGATAATGCTATTAATCAAGCTTTATGCTTAATTTATGATGATATGAAAGGAAAAATAAATTCTATTTGGGTTAATTCTGATAATTTAATGTTTTTAGAAAAACAAATTAAATTTTCTTCATCAAGTTTTAATTCTAGTGAATTAATTGAAGAATATATATATTTAGAAAAAAAATTAAGTATTTTATATGCTAAAAATTCATTGAGTAATATTATTGGTTCAATGGCTCAAAAAGGTAAAATTGAAAAATTTGATGATTTAATGTATTTTATGTTATTAAATAATTGGAAAAATTTCAAATCAAAACCTTTTTCAGAAATATTCCATTCATTAAATAAATATATAACATTTAGAAAGAATGAAAAAAAGGAAAATGATACAAATAATATAAATGAAAAAATCCAAAAGAAAAGTTTATCTTCTTTCAATTTAAGTGATATTTTTTCAAATTTAAATTCAAATCAAAATAAAAATGATATAAATTCCATAAATTCCGAATTACAATTAACAAATATATTATTATCAAACTCGGATAATTCTTCAATAGAAAATTCAATATTTGATTGGGTAATGTCAGAATGGAATCAAATACCATTAAAATTTAAAACAATAAAAGTAAATTTATTTAAAGATTTAATATCAAAAAACAATTTAAATCCGAAATTATTTCATATAGGTAATTTTTCAAATAAAAATTATGCAATTCATGAATTATTTGAAGAAGATAATTCTTTAAATAATTGTGGAATAATATTAACATTTTCTCAAAAAGCATCTTTAGGTCCTCAAGCAAAATGTACTTTTTATTCAGATCCTTATGGAGAAAATTTAATTAGTGAAATAACATCAATGAAAACTTTAACTTCAAATTTAGAAACTTGTGTTTTTGATTATCCAAAAATTTGGATGAAATATACTCCTGGAACAAGAGCTTTTTATATTTATGAATGGGATATTCAATCTTATGAAAGTGATTTACCTTGTTTAATTACTTTAATTCCTTATAATTGGAGTTTATTAATTCAATTAACTGATTATTGTACTAGTAATTTATTCAGTAATGATGATTTTAATGTTGTTAATGATAAATTTAAAAAAATTATTAATGTACTTTTTTCTATTTGTATTAGTAATAATTTACCTGCTGTTGTTCAAAGAAGAATTTTTACTATTACTAATAGAATTATTTTAAAATTTACTAAATATATTCAAATTCATAATCCTAATGAAATTAATGATGAAAAAGAAATTAAAGATAAATTACAATATATTGGATTAACTGAAAATAATGTTATTAATATTATTAATAAAATTAATAATACTTTTAGAACTCTTACTCAAAATAATTCTGAAGTTAAATTTTCTTCTGCTTATTTAGTTGAAGGAGTTGAAATTATTTTATCTATTTTATCTTATATAAATGAACCTTTTAATACTTTATCAAATCATTTTTCAATTAATTTTAAATATGATTTACCTATTTGGATGGAAGCTATTATTAAAATGGGTCAATTATTAAATTATTTATCAAATTCAAAAGAAAATAAATTAGAAAATAGTTTATTAAGTGAAATTAAAATGCAGAATGATATTGAAAATTCAATTTATAATAATATAATTGTTCTAAAAATGAAAAAAGAAATCAAAAATGATGAAAGCTTAAAATTCAAAGATAATTTAATTAAATTAATTCAAGAAAATGATGGTTTAATTGTTGATACAAATAAAGATATTATATCATTTAAGGAAGGAAATTATTATGGAATTTTATTAGATGGATTTATTTTAAATAATAATAATAAAAAAGAAAAAGGAAAAGAAGAAGAAAAAGAAGAAGAAATTCTTATGTGGACATGTTTTTATTGTAAAATGGAAAATGATAAAGATAATACTTTTTGTATTTTTTGTGATAAAAATAAAAAAGTTCTTCCAAAAGAAAAACCTAAAAAAGAAATACCAATTCAAACTAAAGGTTCATTAATCAGTACTAATGAAGAAATTAATAATTTATTAAATGATAAAATGAAAAATTTATTAGATAAAATAAATTCTGATACTTCTATTATTAATTTAATTGATAAAATTTATCAAGGTAATGACTTATTAATATCCACTGATAATAATAAACTATTAAATTTATTTTTATATGAAAGACTTCAATTATATATTCAAGAAAAAGATTATATGAATGAAAAAATAAGAATAATCAATGAAAATAAAATAAACGAAAATTTATTATCTCAAATAAATAATTTATCAACTTCAATAAATAAAGACAATATAATAGTATTTATATCTCAATTAGCAAATAAAGGGATTGATTTATGGTTTGATTATACTAATATTTCACCATTAATAGAAAATACAAATGATGAAATTCAAACCTTAAATTTGAATTTATTAGAAAATATAGTGGAAATAATTGATGGTAAAATAATTAAAAATCCAAAATATAATTCAATTCCAAAATTTTCTTCAATTTTACCTTCAACACAAATAAGAATAATTCCATTAAATTTCAATCAAATAAATCATATAGATAATTTTATTTTATTATCAAATTCCCCATTAAATTTAATAAGATATTATTGGTCAATAATAAAATATTTTAATAATTGTTTAAGTGCAGCATTACCATATATTAAACCACCAAATTTCTTTAATGATAATAATATAAATGAAAATAATAATAATTCAAATAAAAATGTAAAAACAGGAGAATTTACTCAAATTCCATTTGAAAAAACAATTTCTTCTTTTTTATCAGCAACAAGAGGAATAATGTTTAATTATGTTAAAAATGATTTAATAAATGATGTAATATCACATACTGAATATACAGAAGAAGAAATTCAAATTCCAGAATTAAAATTTGAAAGATTAGATATTGCTTCAAATATGGAGAAAAAAAAAATTGACATAAATAAAATGATAATTAACAATAATAATTATATTGAAGAAAATTATGATGGAATTAACAATAATAATAATAATGAAAAAAATTTAATTTTACAAAATAATTTATCATCAAATGAAAGTATGTTTCTTCAAGCATTTAATCAATATAAAAAAATAGATATATCTAATTTTAGAAGTAAAAAATTTCCAGGAGATCCAAAAGTAGCTTTTAAAGTTAATTTTAAAAATGAATTTGTTCAAGGAATTGGAGGTCCATATCGTCAATTATTTAGTGATATAAGTAAAGAATTAAATACAATTTTACCTTTATTAATAGAAACTTCAAATAATCAAGAAAAAAAAGGTGAATTTAAAGACAGATATACTATAAATCCAAATTATAATGATAATTCAGCTTTAGAACAATATGAATTTTTAGGAGTTTTAATGGGAATTTGTATTAGAACTGGAGTACATTTAACTTTAGATTTATGTAGTTTAGTCTGGAAAAAAATTATTGATGAAGATATTAATTTAAATGATATTTATCAATTTGATGAAGGTTTATATAATATGATTAATATGATTAATGATTATGATAAAAATGAAAAATTAAATGATAAAAATATTAATAAAGATAATAATAAGGAAAATAAAGATGAAATGACTTTAACTTATTCAACACATTTAACTGATAATTCATTAAAATTATTTATTCCTAATGGAGATAATATTAAATTTAGTTTAAGCAAAAATAACAATGAAAGAATAAAATATTTATCACTTTTAATAAATTCAAGAATAAATGAAAGTGAAGAACAAATATTAAAAATAAAACAAGGATTAAGTGAAATAATTCCATTATCCTTATTAAAATTATTAACATATAAAGAAGTAGAAATTTTAGTAACAGGAAATAAAAAAGTAGATATAGAATTATTAAAATTAAATACAAAATTATCAAATGATTTAAAACCAGAATCAGATAAAGTAAAATGGTTATGGGAAATATTATCAGAAATGAGTGATGATGATAAAGTAAAATTTATTAAATTTTGTTGGGCTCAAGAACGTTTACCTTCAACAAATGAAGAATTTATAAAAAATCAAATTACATTTACAATTAAAAATAATATTGATAAAAAAAATAAAGATGGTTTTCCAAGAGCTGATACTTGTTTTTTTAATTTGGAATTACCTGATTATTCTAGTAAAGACATTATGAAAAAAAAATTAATTTCTGCTATTAGTTTAGATATTGATAGTATGAATGCTGATAAAGTTAATGTTATTAATACTAATAATTTAGCTGCTCCTCTTAGAGGAAGTGGATTGTTTAATATGATTAATAATAATTTTAATGAAGATGGAAGTTATGAAGATGATTTTGATGTTGATGAATAAAATTTAATTATATTTTTTTTTTATTATTTAATTTAAATTGGTTTTTATTTCTTTTTATATAATTTATTATCATCTTTTTATAAATTTTTACATATTTATTATAATATTTTTTAACACCATAATTTATATTTATAGAAAATAAAAAAGAATTGCAATTATTTATTTAATAATTTAATTATACTATTAAAATTTAACCTTTATCAAGAGAAAAAAATCTCAAAGAATATTTAATATAATCAATTACACACAAATATATTAACATATATTATAGTATTATAAATATCAAATCATTGAAAAATTATTAATTAAAATAAATTACATACCAACATCAATTGATAAAAATTATATATTCAAAATAATTTCAAACCATTAAATTTAACACAGAGAAATAAATATATATTTTATATTAATTTAACAAATAATTTTTCCGCTTTTGGAATGTTTAAGTAAATGTGAAAAAATTGGTCCATTAAGTTCTTTTCTATTTTTAATTTTTCCTTCCCAACTTGAATTTTTTTCATTTTCATTTTCAAAAAATGAATCATCACTACTTAATCCATTTGATTGATCATTTTTATCACTATTTAAACTAATTCTTTCAATTCTCACTTTTTTACTTTTAAATTTACTATTTTTTCCAAAAGAGAGTTTCTTATTTACACAAATTAAATTATTTGAAATTATTGAATTGTTTGTGTTATTTGTTGTATCATAACTGAGGAAATTTGGAGAATTTGTCCAATCCAAACATTTTTCATTAATTTTATTATTTTTAATACTATTTACATTTATTATTTTATCTGAATTTGGTTGATTTTGACAAATTTCTGCACAATTACCCATTGTTTTTCTATTTTTAAATTGAAAATTTTTTATTATGTATTTAATAATATTTATAAAAATTAAGATACTTAAATAATTTATTAACATTAAACTTAACCATCTATTTAAATAATTTAAATAAATTTATTGTTTTAAACTTAAAAAATAATTTCTATAAATTTATGGATTATAATAAATTTGAAGTTTGAATAAAACATAAATTCTTTATAAATAAAATCAAATATATAAACTCAAAATAAAAATAAAATCTATTAAATTGATTTATTTTTTATTTACATCATCTCTTATAGTTAAAATACCTGCAGTAATTCCAATAGCAACAAGAATAAGAGCTCCAATAAATTCAATTAAATTTTTCCAATAAGTAATAGGTTTTCCAGTAGATTTAATATATAATAAAATAGGAAATAAATAGCAAACAAAAACAGAAATAAATCCTCCAATATAACTCAAATAATTTAAAATTTTATCATAAATTGCAGCAATAAAAGCACAAACAAAAATCGAAGTAAAAGTAATAGAATAATTAAATTTATTAGTAATAACTCCTCCAGTAAAAGAATTAGCAATACATAATCTTAATCCAAAATAATATCCAGGTAAAGTAAAAATTAAACTTCCAGTAATCATTAATTTTGCAATATTCATTAAAATATCTTTTCCATTATCTTTTTGTTTTCTATAAATAATTAAATCTTCAGGATAAATAGGTTCAGTTAAAAAAGAAGTAGTAATACTAATAACATGTAAAGCAGTAGTCAAACAAACAGAAAAAAAAACAGATTTTTTCATTTTTTTTAAACCATTATTTTGATATTTAAATCCTTCATAAACAGGAAAAACTCCAGTAATACAAGAATAAGCAGCAAATAAAGAAGCCATTCCTTTAAAAAAATCTAAATCTGTTGTAAAAGCATTTTTTAAATTAAACCAATTTACATGAGTTTTTTTATCTTCTTTAATATATTCAGTTCTTTTATAATATTTATAATAACTATCACATTGAAATGTAACTATAACTAAAGTATAAATCACAGCAATAACTCCTAAATAAGCAGAAAAATTTAATTTATTTATATCCTTTATTAAACATTCTAAACTTAATAAAACTGCAATTATAATAAAAATAGGAAATTTTAAATATGCTTTTCCCCATTTTTTTTTAACAAAATCATCATAATCTTGATAATTATTTTTATATTTAATACTAAAAATAAATCTTCCAAAAAGAGGATAAATAAGGGCTAAAAAGCACATAATACAAGCATAAGAATAAATAACAATTAATATATTTAAAATTAATCTTGCTTTTTTTCCAAGTAATTTTTCAGTAATTTCAGAATAATCATTTTCTTCTAATTTTTCACTAGCAGAAACACCTCTTGTAATAGTCCAATAATTTACAGCACCGCAAATAAAACAAGCAAAAAGTATCCAAAATAATCCAAAAGATTTTGCTCTAACTGCAAAAGTAAATATTGTTGTTCCTAGACATATATTTGTTAACATAAATGTTGCTCCAAAAACTGTTGAATTTGTTTCTGTTGAACGAGATATTTTTTTCTTATTTATATTATTATTACTATTATTTTCTACATCATTTTCTATTTCTGTTGTTTCTTTTATTTTTAGAGATGTTGATATTGGAACTGGCTCTATTTTCTCTGGAGTACTTTGATTGTCATTTAATGGAAGAATTGCTGGAGATTGAAAAGCTGTTTCTGGTCCGTTGTTGTTTGATTCTTGATATTCGCTCATTTTTTTTTTTATTTTTTTGTTTTTTTTAATTTTATGTGATTTTTATTATTATTATTTTTTTACTGTTTTATTTTATTCATTTTTTTTTATTTTTATTTAAATTAATTATTATCTTTAATTAAATATTTTCAAAGTAGGATTTTTTTTCATTATTATATTTTTAATATAATCAACATTTGTATTATGACTGATTTCTTGGAAATGAAAATAAATTTTTATTATGATAAAGTACAATAACAACCTTCAAAGAAAAAAAAATATAAAATAAAAATCTTGTCTAAAATTTTAAACTTATGAAAGTTTTAATTAATTGATGAATAAAATAATTAAACAAAAATTTGAAATAATAATAAACTATATAAAAATTATACATATGAATATATTTTTAGAGATTAAGTTATAATATAAATCAAAACAATATTATTTATGAATTTTTAATATTTAATCATTAAGTAATTACAATAGGAAAATTATTAATATTTAAGAAATCAATAAATATTATTATAAACAATAATATTCTTAGGCATTGTTATAATAATTTGATTTTTACCATATAAATATTCAATTGAAATAATTTTATCTTCCATTTCAATTATCTGATATTTATCATAATTTCCTGAATTAAATTTCCAAATAATTAAATATTTTCCAACAGAACAAATAATATCATTTTCATTATCATCATTAATATTAAATTTTCCATTAGCAAATTTAACATCATATAAATTATATTGTTTTAAATCATTGTCTTTTAATTTTAAATAAATAGGTTCATTTCTTTTATCTTTAACTAATCTTTTATAAAAACCATCCAATTGAGTTTTTCCAAGAACATTAATAAGAATTAAATAATAATTACAAGTAAGAAGAACACAATATCCATTATTAGAAATATCAATCTCATTAATAGATTCCCTTTCCAAAGAAAATAAATTTGTAGCTTGACTAATTTTATTAAATAATCTTACTTCTCCTTTTTCACTAGAAACTGCAAATTGACCTTTTTTCCCAGAAGAAATATAATTAAAATAAAAATTTGTTTTATATTTTTTTTCTTCATTTATTTTACCTTCTTTTAATCTTCCATCAAATAAAAATAATGATTTCGAAGTTATTCCATAAAATAAATTATTATCTGTCATTTGATCAAATTTCTTTTGAGGACAAATATAATTTATTTGGTTTTTATCATTTATATTCCATTCATTAATTATTTTATTTTTAATTAAATCATAATTGGTAATAATATTTGGATTATTATTATCTAATAATAATAAATTAATATCTTTTTGAAAAAAATTCATTTGTTTAATATTAATTTGATTTCCAGATGAATTTAAAATTGGGTTTAATGAATTAATTTGAGTTAAATTTATTTCATTTGGTTGATAAATATTGATTATATTATTTTCATTCAAACAATATATTTGGTTATATGTATAATTTTGAATTGAATATTTATTAATAAAATTTGTTTGAATATTTATATTTTCAACATCTTCATTTGTTAAACTTATATTAGTATTATCATCAGTAAAATCATTTTTGATTGAAATAATTGATTCCAATTTACAATTAGAAAATAATTTTGAATAATTCTCTTTTTCGTTTATTTTTTCTTCTTCTTTTTCCTCATCACTATTATTAAATTCTAAATTATCATTATTATAAGAATCTCTTAATGATTTAGTTATTTTTATTGGATCATATTTTGGAGTACCATAGTTTAAATTATTATATTTTTTTTTAGTAATATTATTAGTTTGAAAAGAATTATTGTAAATGTTATTTGATTTAATATTATTATAATTCATATTATTTTTGTCATTATTATTTCTATTATCACATATAATTGCTGAATTGTTAAAATTTTTTTGTTCTAATTTTTTAAATTTCTCTTGATTTTTAAATTTATTAATGAAATTTTCAAAAAAATATTTCTCTTCAAATATAAAAACAAAGTTCTCTGAATTTGCTTCAAAATAAATTTGAAAATTTGAAAAAAGTATTCCATTAGGGATATTAGGAATTATTTCAAAATTAGGTTCTTTCGAAAAATATTTTTTTAATAAAATTATACCAGTCAAAGTTTCATTTGAAAGAATATATATATCTTTTTCAAATGTCAAAGAATATATATTAAGAGTAGTTAAAAAATCTTGTTTAAAACAATTTGTTAATTTGTAGTCTTTACAAGAATAAATTTTACCTTCTGCAGAAAAAATTTTTTTTGTTTGATATGGATTTATAAATTGTTCAACTCTATTTAAATTTTTTGAAAATTTATTCATTTTATTTTCTAATTCTTTCTTCTTTATTACTTCTAAATAATAATTTATAAAAGTAGGAATATCATTAATTATACCATAATTAGGGAAATATTCTTTTATTTTATCTTGTGGAATTTCCCCATTTAAAGAAATTTTTTCTTCATATAATATGATATATTTTATCAAATAATTTTTAAAGGTATTTATGTTTTTATTCATATCATCAATTAATATTTTAGCAACATATAAATTACTTTCATTTTTCCAAAGAAAATATTCAATCAAAAAATTTGAAAATTGGCAAATATATAATCTTTTTGTTATTGGAAATTTCATTATTTTCCAATTTACTTCTGATTTATTTTCTTCTTGATAATCTTTATTTTCACATAAAATACTATATTCATTTTTTTCTAAATTTTCTTCAATAATTGATAATTTAGATTCTTCACTTTTACAAATCATTTCATTTTTTGAATTAACTTGAAATAATTGAACCAAAACAGCAATTTCATTATTATTTTTCCTCATTTTTTCCAAAATTAATTAATAATTATTGAAAAATAATTTTTAAAGAGAATCTATTTAAAAAAAATTATTTTTTACAAAGACTTAAAAAATATTTTTAATAAATATTAATATTTAGCATCAATTTCACCTTTTAAAATAAAATCTCTTGCATTTTCACCAACATAAACTTTATATTTCCCTTCAAAAGGTCTTACAAAATCATTTTTATCTAAACTGTAATAACTTAAATCATGATCATCAATAAAAATTTCCATATCACTTTCTTGATTAATATCTAACATTATTTTTTCAAATCCTTTAAAAACTCTAATAGGATAATTTTTAATATAATCAGGAAAACCTAAAAATACCATTCCAACAACACTTCCAATATAATTTCCAATATTTTTAACTTTAAATTTAACAATTAAACCTTCTTTTTTCATTTCTAAAAATAAATTACTAAAATTAAATTTAGAATAACTTAATCCAAAACCAAAAGGAAAAATAGGTTGAATACCTTTTAAATCAAACCATCTTTGTCCAATAAAAAGACCTTCAGTATAATTATATTGTCTAAATTCAATATTATTATTTAAATTATTACATCTACTTTCATTAAAAGTAACATCAGCAGGATAATCTTCTCTTTTTCCCCAAACATAAGTTAAATGTCCTGAAGGAGAAAAATTTCCAAATAATATATCATTTAAAGCATTTCCACTTTCTGCTCCTGGAAAACCAGCAAAAATTATACCTTTAACTTTATCTTTCCAAGGTAAATTTACAACTGAAGGAGCATTTATTATTACAATTATATTTGAAGTTATTTCTGATATTTTTTCAATTAATTCATTTCCATTATGCCATAAATTTAAATCCATTCTATCACCTATCGAGCCTTCCAATTCAATATAATCTTCACCGGAATCTGCATTTACAAATATTAATATTATATCTGATTCTTTTGCTATTTTTATTCCTGATTCTATATCTTCTTTTCCATCAATTAAATTTGTAGATGATTTTATTGTTATATTTAATGAATTTGCTTTTTTTGTTATTGCATTTAAAGGATCTGATAAATAATTAAATGATGTTGTTCCTGAACCATAACCTAAAGCCATATGTCCTTGAAATATTTTATTTGTATCATTTAAACAAGAACAATCATGAATTTTTAAACAACCAACATCAATAGCATTATTACCAATAATACCAATAGTTTTTATTGAAGAATTACTAATATTAATAGGAAGAATATTATCATTATTTTGTAATAAAATAATACTTTCTCTTGCAACAACATAATTTAAATTAATATTTTCTTCACTTTGAGTATCATTATCAATATCAACATTAGGATAATCAGTATTATTATTAAATTCATTAGGAATTTGATTTAATTTAAACATAGTAGCAATAATTCTTAAAGCAGCATTATTAATTCTATCTAAACTAACTAAACTATCATTAACCCATTTTTCCATATTAGACCAAAAACTATTATTTTTTCCAATATATTCTTCTCCATAATATTTTCCACCAGGCATATTCATATCAAGTCCACTATTAAAATTTTCAGTATCATTATCAGTAATAGCCCACCAATCACTCATAATAAATCCTTTAAATCCAATTTTATCTTTTAATATATTTTGAAGTAATTTTTTATTTTTTGTAACAAGAGTTCCATTAATTGCATTATATGATTCCATAATAGAACCAACATCACTTTTTTTAATAACTTTATAAAAAGGTTCAATATATATTTCCCAAAGAGCTTGTTCAGGAATATTTGAAGAAGAACATTTTCTATCAGTTTCTTGATCATTTCCTATAAAATGTTTTGCACAAGCAATAACATTATTTGATTGAATTCCATTTATAATATAACTACCAATTTCTCCTGTTAAAAAAGGATCTTCTCCATAACTTTCCCATATTCTTCCTCCAATTGGCATTCTCATTATATTTAAACATGGTCCTAACATTATATTTATTCCTTTATTTTTAAATTCTTTTCCTTGATTTTTTCCTACTAAATGCATTAAAGTTTTATTATATGTATATGCTGTATTTATTGAAGATTGCCATGATGTTGTTTTTTTTGAAAATCTTACTCCTTGAGGACCGTCTTGAAGACATATTCCTTTAAAATTATTTTTTTTTATTTCATCTATTGAACCACAACATTTACCTTTCATATTTTCTGTTCCGTATAATAAAGATATTTTTTCTTCTATTGTATAATTTTTTAAAAATTCTTCAGCTTTTTTATATGCTATTTCCCATGTTATTTTATCTGATGGTGATGGAGTCGATGAATCTTTTAATATAATATATAATATTATTGCTATTATTATTATTAATAATGAAATTAAAGGAATTAATATTTTTGAAAGATTGGTTTTTTTTTTTTGGGAATATTCTAAATTTAAATCTTCGTTGAGGTCTTTCATTTTTTAATTTTTTTTTGGAATAAGATGAGTTCTTTTTTAAATAATAATTTTTTAATAATTAGAAATGATTAAAGTTATTTAATTTATTATCAGTCTTGTAGTTTATATTTAACTATTATTTATACAATTATTTCTTTATTTCTTTGAATTTTTGAAAAAAAATTTACCTTTTATAATTTTTATGAAATTTTTTTACTAACTTCCCTGTTTTTTTTATTTCTAAATTAAAAGTACTTATATATTAATTAGAGAATTATCAATTACAAATTTATTTATTATAAAATCTTATCTTTTTTTAATATTATTTTATTTGAAATAATTCTTTTTTTTTCCAAATATTTCCTTATAATAATATTATTAAGAAATATTTTATGTACCTAGAATATCAAATATTTTTATATAATTATTGATAGAATAATAATTAATACTTTTTATTTCTAAAAATAAATTATAATTAAATATTTTGTGTAAAAAATAATTTTTCTTTCGAAAAAATCTCCTAAAAATCCTATAATTAATCTTATTCTATTGTATCCTCAAATCCTTATTTAAAATTATTATCTATTTTACATCTTTTATTTAATAAATTATCTGGATTTGAAATATTTAAAGAAATATAATTTAAAGATTTATTTATATTGAATCGTTTTTCAAAATTGAATTTAGATTTATTTAAAGAAAGATTTAAATTAATAACTAAAAGATATTATTATTTGTTTTTATATTTTAAAAAAATTATAAATATTAAAATTATTATTATTTTTAAAATTCTTTTTTTCAACCTTTAATTATTTTTTGAATTTTCTAATTCCTTTATTTTATTTTCTAAATCATTAATTATTTTATCTTTATTTTTGAATTGTTCGTTGAAATCTTTTATTTTATTTTCTAATTGTTTAATTGTTGTTTCTTTATATTTTAATTGTTCATTATAATCTTGAATTTTATTTTCTAAATCATTAATTATTTTATCTTTATATTTTAATTGTTCATTATAATCTTTTATTTTATTTTCTAATTCTTTAATTATTTTATCTTTATTTTTGAATTGTTCATTATAATCTTTTATTTTATTTTCTAAATCATTAATTATTTTATCTTTATTTTTGAATTGTTCATTAATATTTTTTATTTTATTTTCTAATTCCTGGATTTTCTTATTTAAACTATCTACAATTTCATTTATATTTAAATTTTGATTTAAATTTTCTTCATTTAATTGTTTTATACTATTTTCTAAATCATTAATTATTTTATCCTTATATTTTAATTGTTCATTATAATCTTGTATTTCATCAAATAATTCTTCTTTTTTTTCTTGATTATTTATTAAACTTTTTTCTAAATCAAACATATAGATACTATCATTTTTTATTCTATTATTCTCATCCATTTTTTGTCAAAAGTTTTATTCTTTTTTGCAAAACTATTTTAAATCTATATCAAATAGTTGATAAAAAAATTAATTAAATATGAAATCTAAATTATAATAAATAATAATCTTCAAATTCTAAAGAAAAAGGAGGATTTATTGTTGAAAATAGCTTGAAAAAATAGTATTATTTTAGCCCAATAAATTGTTTTTTAACTAAATATTTTTTTGTCAATCAAATCATTCTTGTCAATAAATTATAAATCATTAGCAATCCTATATAACATATATTTTTTAATTGAAATATGAATAGTTAATATAATGGAAAAATATTATATAACTTGAAAAATAAAATCTCAAAACCAATTTTTTTCTAAAACTATAAAATAAATAAAAATAACAAAGAAAGAATCTATTTATTGCATATATAATATCAAATTGAATCTATATATAAAAGAAATTATTTATTTTATTTAAGAATATTCAAAAAACTCAAAAAATATTATTATATAATAAGTAAATAATAATTGAAATAATATATAAAAATAAAATAAACAATTATTTTTTTTAATACATTATAATATATTTATATTCATATTTTATGATTTTTAAAATTATTGTTATCCTAAAAATATTAAAATAAAATTGATAATAAAATTTAAAAATTAAAATTCTTAAAAATATTTTTATAATTAAAAAATTAATGGAAAGAAAAATTCTTTTTAATATTTTTATTTTGATTTTTCCATATATAAAATGTTATAACTTTAGACAACCAAGAAGAAATAATTATAACTACAAAGATTTTTGTAAAAAACATAAAAATAGTTTTTATTGTAAACATAGAACAGCATCTTTAGTAATTTTTTCAATTCATTCCTCAATATTATTTATTTTTTTAATTTATCTAATTATAAAAATTTTAAGAAAAAAACTAAGAGAGCATCAAATAAGAATAATATATTTAATAGGTGAAAATATTAGAAAAAATTATAATAGAGAAAAAGAAAACATTTTTAAAAAAAAAATAAACTATATTTTCCAAAATGAAATAAAAAAAATAAAATTTTCAAAAGAGTTATTTAAGCAAGATGAAGTATGTCCTATTTGTTTAGCAAAATATGATGAAAAAAATGAAATTTGTTATACTTCTTGTAATCATTATTTTCATTATTTTTGTTTAAGTCAATATGTATTTAATTCAAAAGATACTTTATGTCCTTTATGTAAATTTGATTTTTTAAATGTTTTAAAAGGAAAAAATATTGATTTTAAAGAAATTGATTTAAAACAATTTCAAACTGTCAAAATTGGAGAATCTCAAGAAAATTCTGTAAACGAACAAAGTAATTCTTATAATTCACTTCCTTTAAGAACTAATATTTAAATTAATTATTCATAAATCTAAGTATGAGTTTAGTAATAGTATTAAATATTTTATTATATTTGGAATATTAATAGTTTGAAATAATTTTTAAAAAATTTTTTTTTCCTACAACCACCAAAAATTTAATTTTAATTTTTTTAATTTAAAAAAGAAAAGTAAGTAAAAATCAATAATTTTTGTTGATATTAATATATGATGGAGTTTTAAATATATTAAAAAGAATGTTTATAATCATAAAAAAAATAACAATTAAATCTTAAAAATGGTAATTTTGATTTTATGATTTAGAAATTAAAGAAGTTAAATCCTTAATTATTATTAATTTTTTAATTATAATTAATTAAATGAAAGAGGAAGTCAAAGAAGAAGAAAAAATCGAATCTTATTTACAAAATGAAAATTTATCTAAAGATCCATTTCTGTTTGTAATAAATATTAAAAATCTTGATATTTCTTTTTTATGTGGATGTTCATTATTTTGTGCAATAAAATTAATTTCAATACTAATGGTAATTAATGGAATTTCAGATATTTTTCTATCTTATCAAAAAGAAAGTTATTTAGATTTTATTCTTTCATTTGTTTATTCAATTTTATATTTTATTTCTGGATTTTATTTATTTAAATCTTCAATTTCTTTTAGTTATAGTGATGCTGATATTGGATATAAAATATATGCTATTCTTTTTCTTTTTGAATTATTTCTTTTTATTTCAAATTGCTTTTTAATTGCTATTGGAATTTCAAATCCTTTAGGAGAAGGACCTCATTTTTTAAAAAAATATGTTTTTTATATTATTTCTGGAATTTTTGCTTTTTTAATTAAATTATATTTTGTTTGGATTACTTTTAGTTATATGGTTCATTTAAAATTAAATAGAATTAAAGTAATAATGCTAGCAAATTAAAAGGAAAAATAATTTTTTTATTTTTTATATTTAATTTAAATAATATATATTTTAAATTTAAATATTTTTTTGATATTTTTAGGGAAATTATTTTTTTAATTTTTCTAAATAACTATATAAACTTGAATTATGTAAAGGATTTATTGAAATTCCTTTTTTATTATTATCCGATATAGTTATTAAAATTTTTTCTGTATCACTTGGAGTTATAGTTTTTTCTTTATTTACAATTTCATTTTTTTTTTTTGGTAGTTTTTTCATACTATTTATATTTTTACCAACATTAACTTTAATATTAAATGGAATTAAGGGAATTTTTTTTGAAATATTTCCTTGACTTAAATTTTTTCCTTTTCTTTTTTTTGTTTTTTCTCTATTTAAACTTATATTATTTGAAATATTATTATCTATAGAACAATTTCTATTTATACTTGTTTTACAAAAAATATCATTTAATAATCTAGAAGTAGAAGAATTTTGAAAATTTGAATAGGAAATATCATTTAAATTAAAGAAACTATTATTGCTATTTCTACTGAAGTCTTCTTGTTTTGTAGTTAAGTTTTTATTAAATTGTAATTTTTTTTTTACTGAATTTTCTAATATATGACAATTTTTATTTGTTTTTAATTCTTGACTTTCATTTTTAAAAAGTAATTTATTTGAAATAGGAGTAAAATATTTTAATTTATTCAAACTTTTAGGAGAAAATAAGTTTGTTTTATTATTATTTTTATCGAAAGAATTTAAAATTGTTTTTTTTATTTGTACTTTTTTATTAACTAATTTCATGTTGGTTAATTTTTGATATTCTTTTTTATCTTTATTTAAAATTTTTTCACTTGAAAAAAAAGAATTAATTGAATTATTGATAATAGTTGAATTATTTTTTGAAAGTGATCTTGATGTTGATAAATTAATTTCATTAATTTTTTGTTCTAATTTTCCATCAGCAGTTAAGTTTAATTGTTTTTCTTTTTCATCTTCTATATTAATCAATTTTTTTAATACTTCAACAGCTTTTTTATGATATCTATCACAATCTTTTCTTAATTTTTTGATTTCTTTATTTTGTTTCATGATTTTATCAATAAAAATATTTATAACTTTATCTCTAATTTCATTTTGGATTTTAACCATTAATTTTTTTATATTATCATTTATGAGTGAATTTTTAAAATCAGACATTTTTATAAAATTTGAATAAATCATTTAAAAAAAAACAAAAAAAATAATATAATAAAAGTATTAAATAAATAAATAAATAAATATAATTTTATTCTAAAAAAACAAAAAATTAAAAAAATAAATATCATTCTAAATATCTTTAATAGGTTTAATATTTATCATTTTTTCAAACCCATTATTATTATTATTATTAATATTATTATTATTTTCCTCTTCCAAAACAACATTTTTAAAATAAGGATGTTTCAAAGCATCTTTAGCAGTAATTCTTTTATCAGGGCAATATTCTAATAATTTATTAAGTAAATCAATAGCATCATCATTAATTAAATATTTATTTTTTTCATTAATAAATTCCTCCCATTTTCTCCTATTAAATTTTTTAATAATTCCTATAATTTTTCTATCAACATAACTATCTTCATATTCATCAGTAAATTCTTCAATACCATCATATCCAAGAACATTAACAATTTTAACAACTTGATCATTTAAATCATCTCCTTTGAAAAAATAATCTTTTTGAAAAATAACAGCAGCAAATAAACAACCAAGACTCCACATATCAATAGAATAATCATATTTTTTATAATGTAATAATAATTCAGGAGCTTTATAAAATCTAGAAGAAACTCTTAAATTATATTCAAATCCTTCAGAATAATATTCAGCTAAACCCCAATCAATAACTCTTAATTCCTTTGTTAAAGTATTTATAACAACATTTCCAGGTTTAATATCTCTATGCATTATTCCATGAGAATGAGTATATTCTAAACATTTTAATATTTTATACATATATAATCTTAAATCTGAATCTGATATTTTATATGATATTCTCTTCATTTCATATGATGATGTACTTCCATATATTAAACAATATATTTGACTTTCTTTATCTTTTACTACATCTAATAATTGAACTATATTTGGACAATTCTTTAAATATGTTAATATTTTTATTTCTCTTTGTATTTTTAACATTTTTATTGGCTTTAATATTTTTACTATTACTTTTTGCTTTGTTAATATATTTCTTCCCTCAAATACTTCTGAATAATGACCTCTTCCTATTTTTGTCTCTACTTCATAATCATCCATATCTCCCTTTTTTATTTGGAAATTTGAATAATTTTTTGATGGATCTAATTTTTTTTGCTCTTCTTCTTTTTCTAAAGAATCTATACTTTTATTGAAGTTTTGATTCAAATGAAAATGAGAAAATTTCCCTAAGATGTTTATTTTGTTGTCTTTGTACATTTTTTTAAATTAAATTTTTTAATAATAAAAAATTAGTTACTAAGATTATTTTAAATTGAATTTGAAAAAAATAAAATTTAAAAAAAATAAATAATTTATTTTAAAAAAAATTTGATTTTTTAATTTAAATTAAAAAATTATTATTCATTCATATTTAAATGTAATTCATTTGCAAATTTTTTTCATTTTTCGAATAATTTAGAATAAACATAATATTTAAATTATATAATCAATTAATAAGTTATTTTAATCAAAGGACACACTAAATAGGTGATATATATAATATCCCTTAAATTTAAACAATTTATATTTTTATATATTCATTTATACTAAAATTGAAACTATAATTGTTGTTCTATTTTGATTAAACATTTTTCTTCTATTTTTATCAAAAAATGTCAATTTAAAATTTGTTTTTCCAGTAATTAAAGATTTGAATAATTTTTTCCTAAATTCCTGTCTAATTAAATTGAAAATTTTCATTATAATTATCATAAAAAATATTATGATATATCATTAATATCATTATAATCTTCCATTTCTGAAATTTAATAAAGTTATAAATTAAAAAAAAAAATTTAATTTATTGATAACTTTATTTTAATTATTTTCAGAAATTAAATAGTCTAAATTTTTAAAAACATATTTTATATCGGCTTCATCAATAGATAATATTTTTTCTTCATATTTTGTTTTATTTTTTATTTTTTGATAAAATTCTTCAAATTTGTTAATAATATTATTTAATTTTTTATTTTTCATTTTCATTTCTCTAATTTTTTCTTTTAATTCTAGAATTCGTTCTTCTGTATTATTAGGAATTCCAAAATCAAAACATGAATTGACTTTTCTATGAAAATTCTTTTTTGTTATTTTACTTTTATTAAATTCAATTTGTTTTAAATTTAATTTTGGAATTAAATTTACACTTTTTATTCTACTATGAGTTTTTAAATACATTTCTGGCTTAATAACTTTATCTTCAAATTTAATGTCTATATTATTCAAACCAATATTTATATTTTCTAATTCAATATCAGTATTTTCTTCATTTGAATCTTCTTCTTCAAAATCCCCAAAAAAAAAATTATTATCAAAGAAAAAATCATCATTTTCTTCATTATTTTTCGATAATTTATATAAAGAATTTTTTACTATAATACTATTAAAGTTGGCTTTTATTTTTGAATTAGGACATGAATTTTGAATAGTTTTTGGTTCATTAATTATTTTTTTCAAATTATTTTGCAATTTTTCTAAAGAATTAACTTTTTTAATTTGAAAATTTAGATTCTTTGATTTTATATTTAAATTTTCTTGACACTCTTTTAATTGTTTTTCTAAAAAAGATGTTATTTTATTTGAGTCAGAATTAAATTTTGTTCTTTTTTCTTCTTGTAATAATTCAAAACCAATTAAATTAATTTTTTCTTTCTTTAATATTTTTATTATTGAATCTTTTTGTTCATTTTCATTAAAAAGAATAAACAAATCTTCTTTTAATTTTTCTTTTTCTTCATTTATATTTGAAACATTTTCAATTAAATTTTTATTTAATTCTTCTGTTTTTTGAGTAAGTTTGGAATTTAATTCTTTATTTTTATTATTAAAATCTAGAAGATGCTTATTAAATTGTTGGAAATCATATATTAAAATTTCTTTTAAAAAAGTTTTTTCAATTTGAAAATAATTAATTATTTTATTTTTATTCATTTCATTATGATTTAGATAAAAATCTATTAATTGTCTTAATATGAAATTTTCTTTTATTAAATTTGTTGCTTCAGATGCATATATATTAATAGTATTTTTATCAATATTTTTTTTAATTAAATCATCTTCAATTTTTTTCATTAAAAAAATTAAAAAAAATTTTTCGAATTTTATTTTATTAATTTTCCATTAAAAAACTAAAATAAAGAAAAAGTTTTTTAATTTATTGAAAATAAGTTTATTAAATCGAATTGAAATAATTTGAAATTTCAAATTTAAAAAATATTAAGAATTATATAATTACTTATTAAAATGGGAACTTCATTTCAAAAAAAAAGATTAAAACCATTAACAACAAAAAGAACTTTTGAGAAAATAAATTATAATCCCAATAATAAATGTATATTCTGTAAAAAAATTGTAGAAGGAAATTTTATGATATGCAGAAATTCAAGATTATGTCGTGAATGTTATACAAAAAAAATGGAACAACAAAAAAATGTTTCAATAAAATTTTTATCAATTTCAAAGCAAGAATTTGAAGGAAATGAAATTTTAGATAATAAATTATATTTAGGAAATGAACATGATTCTTTTTTAAAAGAAAAATTAAAATTAATTGGAATAACAAATATAATTATAATAGGTTATAGATTATATAAATTTTATCCTGAAGATTTTGAATATTATCAAATTGAAATTGATGATATTGAAAATGAAGATATTTTGAGATATTTTATTCCAATTATAATTTATTATAATAATATCAAAGGAAAATGTTTTCTTCATTGTCAAGCAGGAAAGTCACGTTCTGCTTCTTTTGCTATTTCAATTGTAATGTTTTTTAAAAAAATGACTTTTAAAGAAGCGTTTGATTTTGTGTTACTTAAAAGAAATATTATTTGCCCTAATTATGGTTTTATTGAACAATTGAAAGAATTTCAAGAAATGTTAGAATTAATTAATTATAAATTTAAATTTTTACAACCAATGCAAAATATTCTTTTTGAAAAAGATGATTTCTAAAAAAAATTTCTTGTTTAAATGTCATAAATGTAGAAGTTTATTTGAATCTCTTTTTAAATTGAAAATTTTTAATTTTTTGATATGTTGTTTTAATAAATATTTGTAAGGAGGATAGTTAGTAAGAAATAGATAACTAAAATTAGAAGATAATAAAATGAAATGTAAGAGTTGGGAAATAATATTTTAAAAATAATAATATTAATATATATTCATTTTCTTTATTTTTTTTGATTTGTTTTTTGAATTAATTATTTGATTAAATTAATATTTTATGACTGAAATTAAAGATGAATCATCTAATGAAGCTAAAGAACTTTTTGGATTTTCTGAATCTTTAAAACCAGAACATATTTCAAAATTATTTTCAAATTATAAATTTCATGAAAGTATAATTGATAAAGCAATAAGAAGATGCTTAACTAGTAAATCAAAAGAGAAAAATAATATAAGAAAAACTCTAAAAGAACTTTTAAGTCAAGCAAATTTAAATTATGTTAATCCAGAAGATAAAACAACAATAATAATGTTATTATGTGAAAATTTTGATAATCAAATAATTATATTAATTTTAAACCAAGATTTTATAAGAGGAAAAATACCTGAAATAAATTTATCTTTATGTGATTATAATAATTGTAATTGTATATTCTATCTTTTGAATAGTTGTAATTTAGAAGATAATGTTTCAGAAACTTTAAATGAGATATTAAAATATAATAATAATTTAAAAAATCCTAAAAAAAGTTCAAGTGAATTATTGACTCAAACAGATAAAAATGGAAATTCTCCTTTAACAATAATATTAAAAAAAGGATGGGAAAAACTATTAAAATTATATTTTGAGAATGTAAAATATCAAAAAAATAATAATAATTTACTTTATTATGCTATTGATGGAAAAAAAATATGTAATTTAAAAGTTATATTAAATTTAAGTACTTTAGAAGATTTAAAATCAAAAAATAAAGATGGAGATACTCCAGCAATTTATGCAAATAAAAAAAATTATTTTTTAATGGCAAAAATTATTTCATCATATGAAACTAATTTTAATAATATTTCAATGAAAAAATTAATACTAGGAAAACCTTTAAATCCAAATGATATTTTAGATTTTTTTTCTAAAAAAGATTTTACAAATTGTCTTCTAGCATTAAATCAATATAAATTAAATCAAATTATTATAGGAGATATAACAAATATTCCTTGTGAATGGAATTATCTTTTAGTTAAAAAAAATTCAATTTTATCAAAATCTCAATATGGTATTCAACCAGAACATATTTTAAGTAAATATATATCAAATAATAAAATAGATATTAATAATGATAAAAAACAACTTATTAATTCTTTGTGTGAAATTAGTAAATTTTTTAATAAATATTTAACTGATTCAGAAATTGCAGATCATTTAGATATTGAGAGTTATCCAATAGATTTAGTAATTTATAATAAAATATTATTTTATTTTAAAATCGGAAATATTGATACAACATTAAATACAATAGCTTATTACTTAACTCATATAACTTCACAAAATGAAAATAAAAATTATAAAATTATTATTTTTGAAAATGTTACTTTTATTTTAATTGAATTATTTATTAAAGAAAATTTACATGATATTGCTGATGTTATTATATTAAAATTAAAGGAAGATTTAGAAAAACAATCTAAATTAAAAAAGAATTTAGTTGAAAATGAAAAAATTACTTTTTATTTAAATAATAATGAAATTATTAATCCTTTTAATCAAACTTGGGATGATGCATTTGCTTATATTAATTTATTAAAAGTTCTAAATAATATTGAATGTTCTAAAGAATATTTATCAGAATTTAAAGCAATTTTAGGAAAAAATTCTAATGAACAAGAAGGAATGAAAATTTTTACAAGGTTACAATCAATTTATTATATGATTAAAGCAAAAATAAATTATAATAATAATTTATTTCAAAAATCTTTGAATAATATTTCTCTTTTAAGAGATTCAAATGACTCAATTGAAGATAAATTTTTCTTTTATAATTCAGTGGGAATAATAAATTTAAAAAATAAAAATTTTCATCTTGCAGAAATGTTGTTTAAAGCTGGAATTAATATTTATAAATCATTCTCTTTAAATATATATTCAAAAATTGATATTTATGAAGATGCGATTTTACAAAAAAATGATTATTTATGTTTTATGAAATTTAATTTAGGATTATCTCTTTTTTATCAAAAAAAATTTAAAGAAGCACATGAAATTTTTAAAGAATTAACAAATATTAAAACAATGAATAAAAATATTTATTTATGGTATAGATTTGGGATTAGTTCATTAGAAATTTACTTGGAGAATATGAAAAAAAAATTGAATTATGTTAAAAAGGAAAAAAAAGAAAAAAACATTATAAAAAAAAATGAAGAAAATGAAAGAAAAGAAAAAGACAATAATGAAAAAAAAGTAAATTGTTACGAATTTGATGAATTATTTAATCAATTTGAAGAAGAATATGGAAATAATGGTATAAAAAGGGATAATAATAATAAAAGATTTGAAAATCAAAGAATAAAACCAAAAAAATTTTTTCTTCGAGCAAATAATATAAATGAAAATAAATATAAAGAATATTTAAATGAAGCAATTTCTTCTTTTAAAAATCTTTTATATATTGAAAAAAAAAATAATATAGATTTAACATTAAATTTAAATATTCAAAATTTAAAAGCAATTAGAGGAATTTATAATTATTATACTAAATCAATTGGAGAATATAATGATTTTAAAAATTTATTATCTTCAACTAAGAAAAAAAGAAATGAACAAGTAATATTTTTAACTTTTTTAAATTTATTATTTTCACTTTCCTTATCAAAAAAATATACTGAAATGTTATTAATATGTAAAAATATTAAAAAATATGTTCAAATGACAAATGAAATGTTAACAAAAGTTAATTATTTCAAATTAGAAGCTTTAATTTCTTTAGGTAAAATGGAAGAATCTTATGAATTTTTAAATTTTATTATAGAAAATAATAGTAAAGATAATTGTAGAATAATAGCCTTTAGTAAAAATAATTTTACCTTATTTAATGATTTGCAGTTAAAATCTTATTTAGAAACAGGAAAAATTATTTTATTATGTAAAGAAAATAAGCTTAAAGAAGCAGAAGAAAAATTATTAGTTTTAATTCAAGAAATTTATATTAATAAAAATATTGATGTTTCACAATATTTTTCTAATTTATTATTATATATTTATTTAAAACAAAATAAAAAAAAAGAAGCTTTAGAGTTCATAAAATATAAAAATATAAAAATGAAAAAAGATGAATGATTAGACTAATTTAAAAAAATGATTATAAATAATATAATTTTATTTTATAAATATATGATTTGAAAATATTTATGTTTATATTTATTATATTTTAATATTAAATTATTCAAATTTTAAACAATTAACTTTTTAATATTTAATCAATATTTCTTGATTTTTTTTTCTTTTTATTTACACTTTTTTTTCTAGTTTTTCTTTTTAAATTTTTTTCTTGCTCAATTGTGATATTAGTTTTTTCATTATTTAATTTTTCATCAATAATCTTTTTATTTGAAGTTATTTTATCATTAATTTTATTTTCCTTAATTTTTTCTGATTTTTCTCTTTTTAATATTTCCAAAAATTTTTGAAAAAAATTTTTGTCCTCATTTTCAAATTCATCAAAAATTTTTAAAAAATAATTTTCAAGTTTTAACCCATTACTTATAAAATAATCTTGTATTTTAACAAATGAATTTAATTCTTCAATACAATCATCACATGATTTTTTACAATCTTTAATAATTAATTTAATATAATCTAATAATTTTTCATTATATTTATTAGTTTGAAAAAAATTTTTGGATTGCTCTATATTTTTTAATATGGTATTATTCTTTATTTCTTTTTCAGTTTCAATTATAATACTATTTCTTTTTAAAAAATATTTTTGTATATCGCATTTTGTTGTTTCATTTCCTAAAACAATTAATTTTCCTAATTTTGTTTGACAATTCATACATTTTATTATACTATAAACATAATTATTATCTTTTGATAATTTTTGATTTTTTCCTATCAAAATAAATTTCATATAATTTTTATCAATTTTAATTATATTATCATCTTTTTGAAAGTCTTTTGGAACTTCTAATTTTGAGGAACTTATTTCAATTTCACAATTTTTACATTTTATTATTAATAAATCAAATGAACAAACTTGAGAATCTATCTTTTCTTTTTTAAAATTACCCTCCTCAGACATATTTAATTTTATTTTCAAATTTAAAAAATTAATTATTTTTTTTCATAAAAATTATTCATAATTAAACAATTTAGTTTATTCTAAAATAATTCATAATTTATAATTATTTAGAATCTTTTTCCTTAATTTGTTTAAATTTTTTTATAAACAACAATCCCTTTTAAATAGTTAATAAAAACATTATTCATTTTTCTTTATCTTAAAAATTTAATTAAATTCACATTGAAAGAGAATTTCCCTTTTTGTCTTTTTAGTACTTTAATATATGATTTTCTGTTTATTTTGTATTTTAATTATATAAAAATATTTCATTGGTTTTTTCTATATTTTTCATTCTTTTATTTTTTTTGAAGAATTTTTTGAAAATTTATTTATATATTTTAATTCAATTATAAAAATTTTGAAAAAGGATAAAACTAATATCAATATAAATTTGTTTTATTTTAATTTTCATTTTTTAATTAGGTAATAAACATTTTTGAATTTGTAAATACAATACCTTTATTGTAAAAATATTTTGGTTCTATTTTTATAAATAAAACATAAAATAAGAATTATCATTAGTATTATTATCGTCTTTATAATAAGAATTAACTCTTTTAAAAGTATTCTTTAAAGTTTTAAATTGCTTATGTTCACAAAGAATCAATTCTTTATGTTCTTTAGAATTGACATGAACAGAATAAGTTAAATATTTTTTATTACATAATTCACAATATCTTCCAACTGGTTCAATCGAAGAATAAATATCATTAAAAGAACTAAAATTAGAATTAGATTCATTTTCGTTATTATAATCATTAATTATTTCTAATTCATCTTTTGTACAAAATAATGAAAATCCTTCAGGAATATTTTCCCTATAAATTGGAATTTCAATTTCATTATTTTTATTTTTTTGAAATTGATGATAATATAAAAATTTCACATAAGGAATGAAAAATGCAATTAAATATTGTGTATCAATATTTTCTGGTAAACCATAATTGAATAATATTTCTAAATTTTTTTTTTGTCTTTCAAATCTTAAAATTAAATTATTGAAATCTAAGATAAAAATTAATATAATTTATAAAAAATACCTTCATAAATTATACAGTTAAAAATTTTTTTGGGATGATTTTTAATTGTTTTAAAATAACGATTATTTTTATAATATAGGATAATTCCTCCTTTATTTAAAATTTCTTCTTGAAAATTTTTTTCTTTTAATGAGTTTAATGATTCAATAATTATCCAATAATCATCTTGTAAAGAAATTTTTACTGTCTATTAAAATTTAAAAAAAAATTACTCCTAAATTTTTATTTATTGCTTCAGAAAGGTTTTTTTTTGTATTTTTATTGAATTTTGGTAAGTAATAATAAAAAAATAAACCTTTTAAATCATAAACTTGCTCTAACGGATTTTGAGAATTCATTGAATAAAATTATTGAAATTTTAAAAAAATGTATATATATATGAGAAAATTAGTTATTTAATGTTTCATATTTGTTTTATTTGAATTTTAAAAGGAACTCTATAAAATATTTTTAATTAAATAAAATAATATAATATTAGAAAAGGAAGTCAGAAGAATTCAAAGCAAGATTGATTTTTAAGATATTTTTTGTTTAATTATGCTTTTAAAAGGGTTATTTTATTATTACAAATAAATTTTAAAAATTTTGCAAAAATTATACAAATTTCTTATTTAAACAAGAAACATTTATTTTTTTTAATATAAAATAATTTTTTAAATAATAATTTAAGTTTAATATGAAAAATCATGGAAAAAGAATATTTTAAAATATTTCATAGATTATTTAAAACTCTTTTTTGTAATAAATCTTTTATGAATTTATTTATTTTATCTATTTGTAAGTTAAATAAAAAAATTAACAATGAAAATGTTATTATTTTTTTAGTCAATATATTTTTTTAATGATCCATAAGTTTGAGTGATTAATATGTTTTAGATTAATGAAAAAATTTTTTTATTATCTAAATAATGTCATCAATGAAAATTTTAAATAAAAGATTCGTTTTATAATTATTTTCCGTTATAAAAAAGAAAAAAAATAAAAATAAATAAAAAAAATTATACCATTAATAATAAATAATTAAATATTTAAAAAAAATGGATAATCAAGAAGAAAATGAAGACCAAATAATTAAAGCTCAAGAAATATTAAAAGAGAAATCAGAAAAGTATCAATTTATTATAAAAAATATTATTCCAAGAAAAAATCCAGCAATATATACTCAAGGATTAATTTTAAAAAAAGAAAAAGAAAAATTGTATTTATATGAAAGTGGAGGATTATATCAACAATCATCTTTAACTAAAATGGAATGGCCAAGTCAAAAAATAATTCAAAAATTTTTTTTAAAAGAAAAATTTTTTGGTGAAGGAATTTCTTTTAATGAAAATAATGATAAATTATATCAATTAACATGGAAAGAAAAAGTTATTTTAGAATATAATTTGAATAATGAACAATTATATTTTAAAAAATATATTCCATTTCCAAATGGATTAAATGAAGGTTGGGGATTTTGTAAAGGAACAAATTTTGAATTTTATTTAAGTGATGGTAGTAATAAAATTTATATATTAGAAAATAAAAATGATTTATTTGAAATTAAAAATATTATAAATGTAAATTATAATAATACTAAAATTGATAATATTAATGATTTAGTTTTTGTTAATAATTATATTTGGGCAAATCGTTATTTTGATGAATCAATTTTTAAAATTAATGTAAAAGATGGAAATATTGAAAAATATTATTCAATGGAACCTTTAATTGAATATGAATTAAATACTGGAAAATTAACTACTAATTTAATAAATGATGGTTATGTTTTAAATGGAATTGCATTTAATAATATTCATAATACTTTTTTAGTTACAGGAAAAATGTGGGATAATTATTATGAGATTGAATTTATTGAACATTTTAATAATAAATGATTTTTTTGTAATATGAAAAATGTATGTTTAGGTCATTTTATTGGAATTTAATATACTTTTTATATTCTTAATATCATAAAAAATATTTATTTGTTTATTAATTTCAAACTATTTTTAATATTAAGGAAATAGTTAAATTATAAAAGAAAAATAAAGAATGTAAAATAAAAATTCAAAACATTTAAAAGATAGATTATATTAAAAATTATGATTATGAATTTTTGAAAAAATCAATAAAAGAAAAATAGTTAACAAATTTTAATTTATTTCAATTAAAAAATGAACAATATAGAGAAAAATGATTTTAAGAATTTGAATGAAGAATATAATAAATGTATTCAAGATTATGAAGAAAAAATAAAAGAAAAAGAAAATTCAATTAATGAACAAAATAAAAAAATAAAAGAAAAAGACAATATAATTAATGAACAAAATAATAAAATAAAAGAAAAAGAAAATTCAATTAATGAACAAAATAAAAAAATAATAAAATTAATGAACAAAATAATAAAATAAAAGAAAAAGACAATAGAATTATCTCTACTCATAATGATCTAAATAATAAAAAATCAATGGAAAATACATTAAATTCACAAAAAGAAGAAATTGATAAATTAAAAAAAGACAATGATTCATTTTTTCAATGGATAGAGAATTCAAAAAAAACAATAGAACAGTTAATTATAGAAAAAGAAAATAATGAAAATAATTTTTCTAAATTTTTAGATGAAATCATTAAAATTTATGAAGAAAAAGATTTTGAAAATTTCAAAAATTCTGAATTGAAGGATAAAATGTCAAAAATAAAAACTGACATCAATAACTTAAACAATAAAATAATAGATAAGAATAAAAACAAAATTAAAAACAATTACTCATCATCAAATAATAATACAAATAATATAAACAAGTTAATTGAACAAATAACAAAAGAGGAATTAGAAAAATTTAAAAAAAAAGCAAAAAATAATAATTATATATTAGACAATAAAAATAAAAAATGCTTAACTGAAAAAAAAAATGAAAATAAGTCTTTGAATTATATTTCTTTAAATATTTCAAATCCAGATGATTTACTAAAGAAAGGATGGAAAATAGATAAAAACTTTAAAGAAGGATTTGAAGAAAAAAAGGAAAAAGGATTAATAATTGGATTTTTAGGAGATTGTTTTGAAGGGAAAACATATTTTATAAATAAAATATTTAAATATAATTTATGTTTAGAACCAACAAAAAATATTAATTATTATTTTATGAATAATAATATAAGAATAATTGATATTCCAGGTACAAATAATATAATATTTCCTAAAAAAAGTATTGATTTAAGAGAAACTATTTGGAATAAAGAAAAAGATTATAATTTAAAAACTCAAATTTTTGCATCAAAAAGAAAAGATTTTATAATAGAAAAATTTGTGATTGATAATTCTATAATTAATATAATGATAATCAGTACATTTAATTTAAAAATAAAAAAAAAAATAGGAGAATTAATAAAAATACTTAATGAAAATTATAAAAATACTTCTGTTATTAAATCTTTATATATTATTCATAATAATATAAAAATAAAATCAGATGAAGATTACAATAACTATATTCAAAGATTTTTTCCTTCTGAATTTTATTATAATAAAGATAATATAGTATTTACTGAAAAAATAAATGACGATGCAGAACATAAATTTGAAGTATTACATTTTATTCCAAAATCTTATAAAAATGATGATGAAGTTATTCAGAGAATTAATGTTCAAATAAAAAGTCATCTTCCAATTGATACTTTAGAATTTAATAAAATGGTTTTAAATTCTTTTAAAAAAATTGATAAAATTCTATTTCGAAAAAATTGTGAAGTTATCATTGATGAAGAAAATAATATTGTTAAATTTGAACCTAATGATAATATCCAAAATTTTGATATAAGTGATTTATCTTTCAATAAAGATTATAGTTGGAGTTCTATTAAAATAGTTACTCCATCTTATCGTTGTTTTATAGATGAAAAAAAAGATTTTATAATACAAATAGAATTAGCAGGATATCAAACATGTTCTATTTCATATAAATTAATAGAATCAGATTATAAATTCCATATCTCTGCCAAAAAAAGACAATTAGAAGGTAAAAACAAAATAATTCTAAGTAATATTTTAGAAGAAGATATTGATTACTATTTTAAAGTAGAAGCCTCATTTATTTTAGAGAAAAAACATTATGAACATAATTTTGATAAAGGAATAATGACTTATAAGTACAAAACATTCAATGAATAATTGCTCGATACAATAATTTAATGTGAAACTTTAATTTATTATTTTTTATTGTTAAATAAAATTTTAAAATAAAAATATATATAATAAATATTTAAAAATTAAAAAATGGGATGTTCACAAATTGAATCCAAAAAACCATTACATCCAAAAAAAAACACTAAAATAATAGAAAATAAAGAAAATAAAAAAGATAATAAAAAAGAAAATAAAAGTGATAATAAAATAGAAAATAAAAATGAACATAAAAAAGAAAATAAAAATGATAATAAAATAGAAAATAAAATAGGAAAAAAAGAAGAAAAAATAATAGAACAAAAAATAGAAGAAATATCAGAAATAAAAGATTCAATAAATAAAGAAAATAAAAATGAAAATAAAAAATTAAGAGCATTACCACCAAAAGATAAACAAATAGAAATATCAAATAGAGGAGGAAATATATCAATATCATTAGAAGAAAGAGATAATTCAAATATAAATATAATAATTCCTTTAGAAAGTGGAGAAAAATGGGAAAAAGAATATAATAAAGATGAAAAAGTAGAAAAAATAATTGAAGATTTTAAAAAAGAAAATAATTATTTAATCCCTTCTAAATTTAATATTGATTGGAAATGTAATAATAATCCCTTAAAATTTACAGATAAAATTAAAGATATTTTACCTAAAAAAATACCAAATGTAATATTAGATTATACTTTAGATAAAAGAGGTTTAAATTTATTTAATGAAAAAAATATGCCTGAAATTATAGGAAAACCATTAAGTAAACCTTTTGAAATTTGTTGCTTTGAAAAAAAAAATAAATTAATTAAAATTCTTGAATTTCAACCTAATGAAATAGCAAAAAACGAAATTGATTCTTTTAGTCCTGCTTCAGCTTATTGTAATGGTAATAATCATTTATATATTAGTGGAGGAGAAAATATTAGAAAAGTTACTTTAAGTTATGTTTGGGATATTGATTTAATTAATAAAAAAATATATAAAATTCAAAAAGAAATTGAACCAAAAAAAAATCATAGTATGATTTTTATTCCTAATAATTATGTTTTTATTATTGGTGGAAATGATAAAAAAACTTTTTATTTAGATATTAATAATAAAGAAATTTATCCTTATTTTGAGTTAAATATTGAAAGAATTGAACCTGCTTTAATATTAATAGAAGATGAATTATATTGTTTTGATAATATTAAAAAAAAAAATTCTGATTTAAATTTTGAAAAAACTAATTTAAAAAAAATGACTAAATGGGAATTAATTAAACCTAAAATTGATTCTAATATTCCTGATGAACAATTTAAACAAAAATTTTTTGGAATTTCTAAAATAGATAATGAAAATATTATTTTTTTAGGTGGAGATATGGATAAAGATAATAATTCTAATAATTCTCCTACTATGAATTATCAATATAATATTAAAAATAATATTATTGAATTTAGTAATGTTCCTTTTGAACATATTAATTTATCAGAAAAAACTTTTATTAATTATGATAATACCCATGATTTTATTTTACCTGAATTTAATAGAGATACACCTGAAATTGTTATTTTTAAAAAAAAAAAAAATCAATTAGCTATTGTTCATTTTAGTAAAGAAGAAAGGAAAAATCAAAATAATAAATTAATAAAAAATGGGAAATTAAATAAAAATGGTTTTAATTGTGAATTAAATAAAAATGAAAAATTTGACTTCAATATGCCTCAATTTAATGGAGATTTTGATTTGAAAGAAAATAAAAATAAATTTAATAAAAAAATTATTGATGAAAATATCAATTTAAATGAGGAAATTCTTGATATAAAAGTTAACAATGATTTAGAATTAAAAAAACCAAAATTAAATATTAAAAATCCAAATATTCAAGGAAATGGACTAAAGATTGAAGAAGAAATTCAAAAAGTAGAAGTAAATAAACGTAAAATAAATATTAAAGATTCAAAGAAAGAAGGAGATTTAAATTTAAATTTATATTCAGAAATTCCAAAAATTAATGAAAATAAACATTCAAAAATTTATGAAAATATACCTAAAATAGATATTAAATTTCCAAAAAAAAATGAAAATGATAATTTAAAATTAGAAAGTAAATTATTAGAAAATGATGGAAATATAAATATTAAATATCCAAAAATTGAAGTTAATCCTCCTACAATTGATGTTAATATGCCAAAAGTTGATATTAAAGACTCTAAATTAGAAGGTGATTTAAATTTAGAAAATAAAATTCCTAAAATTAATGGAGATTTAGAAATTAATTCTCCTAAAATAGAAGAAAATACAAATTTAAATTTAGATGGAAATTTATCAGGAATTGATGGAAATATAAATAATAAATCTCCAAAAATTGATGTGGATATCCCAAAGGTAAAAGTTAATATGCCAAAAGTTGATAATAAAGAACCAAAAATAGAGGGTGATGGGGATTTTAATATAGAAAATAAAATATCAAATATTTCTGATAATTTAAATATTAAACCTCCAAAAATAGATGTAAATAATGGTAATATTAATGGAGATTCTAATTTAAATTTAGAATGTAAAAAACCACAAATTAATGAAAATTTAAATATTAACTCTCCAAAAATAGATTTAAATGTAGATAAAATAAATGATGAAACAAATTTAAATTTAAAAGAAATAATTCCTGAAATTGAAGAAAAGTCAGATATTAATTCTCCTAATATAAATATTAAAAATCCTCAAATTGAAATAAAAGATTCTAAAATTCCATTAATAAAATCTGTAGTTCATGCATCAATGTTAATAGATAATACTAATATTAATAAAAACTTAGATTTAAAAGATGAAGAAGATAAAAAACATTCAAAATATCAAAGTCAAATTTTTAAAGGAAATTATTTTGAAAATGAATATATTGGAAATTTATTAAAATCTTCAATTATTAAAAATAATAAAAATTCATATTTAAGAGATTCAAAATTACCTAGTGTTGAAAAAAATAAAAGTCCTAAAAAAATTATTAAAATTGGAATTGCTGGAGAATTGGATAATGAAGAAATTTTAAAAAGAAATTTTAAAGATAGTTTTAATATAGGTATTAATGGGAAAAAAATGGGATTAAAAATAGAAAACAATGATTAGGATTTTCATTTTGTTTTTTAATTTTTTTTCAATTTTTTCCATAATTAAATTGTTTTATATATTTTTTTCCTTATTATATTTAATTTTATTATGACACTATTATTTATCATATTTTTTAAGAAAACCATACAATTGATTTATTATAAATTTAATTTAAACAATAAAAATAAATCAAATAAAATTTAATTTAAAATTTCAAAAAATAAATGTAAAATAAAAATTTAACTATTCCAAATAAATGGAGTTAATTAATAATACATAAATTGAAGCAACTTCTATTAAATCAAATAATTATAATCAAATTCTTTCTTTATTTCTCATTTTGATAATTTAAATTTTCTTTTCAATTTGATTTTTGTTTTCTTATTGTAAATTTAAGAATTATTATCAGATAAAATTTAATGAAAAATCTATATCTTCTTAAAATATTAAAACCTACAAAAAACCAAATCATGACTTAAAATACAAATAATAATTAAATCAGCACTAATTCAAATTTAATTACAATTATTTAAGAACAAATAATTTTTTTATTAAGAAAAATAATTAATATTCATAATCTTTAAAATATTATTCAATTATATTAAATCAAAAATTTTTTTTTGAAATATAATTTAAAAAATTATTCTTTTCAAATAAAAAAATGATGAAAACAAATTATTCTCAAAGAAGAAAATCAAAATCAAATACATCAGTAAGGTCAAATACATCAGTAAAATCATATTCAACAGTAACAACAAATCCAATGTATTTATCAACATATCAAATAAGTAATAGAGAAGTTAATGAAAGAATTCCTTTTTATGATAAAAATATTAAAAATAAACAATTAACAAATTTTAAAATTAATAAAGAATTAACAGATTATTTTAAAAATAAAACAATTGAACCTTCAGAAATGAAAAAAAGAGAATTTTCTTCTCATTTTACAATAGAACATGAAAAAATTCCAAAAAAAGATAATTATAATAATCAAACTTTTAAAATGAGTAATTCTTTAGGATTTATTCAAAGAATGAATCATAATAGACAAAAGTCAATTGAAGAAAAAAATGAAATTAATATTACTAATCAAAAATATAATTATAATGATTTTAAATTTGAAAATAAAGCAAAAGAAAGAAAATTCTTATTTTTGAATTCTGATTCTTATAATAAAATATTAGGAAATAGTAATTATTTTCAAAAACATAAACTTATTAATAATTATCAATCCCCAAAATTGGAAAGTAAAAATATTAATTCAAATAATTTTAATTCATTGAAGAAAAAAAATAAAATACATAGATTAATAGATTTGAATAAACAATCAAATTATGATTCAAATAAATTTAATGATGATAAAAAAATATCAATTCAAACTTATTTAATAAAAACAGAACCTAAAAATGATAGAGTTGATATAAAAAAAATTTTTTTAAATTCTGGAATTCATATATATGATATTGAAGATAAAACACCTTATTTAAGTAATAATCATATATATGAATTTAAATTAAGATTAAACAATGATGAAAAAACAAAAAATAAATTAAAAGGAATAAAAAACAAATTAAAAGAAAAACAAGCAATTTTATCAGAATGTATATAACTAATGATTACACTTTATACATAATAATTCTAATAAAAAAATATTTTTTTGTTTAAACTTAAATAGTAAAAAAATTAATTATAAATCTAAAAAAAACAATAACAAAAAATAAAAAAAAAAATAAAAAATAAAAAAAACCAAAATAAAAAAAAATGTTAGAAAACCTAAAAAATTCAATGAATCTTTCGAATGAATTTTTTGAATATGGTAAAAAAAAGATTCCAGATCCAATAAATATAGAAATAACAAACAGAGTAGTAAATGAATCAAATAAATTAGCAGATCGTTTTGTATTAAAAGACCGTGTAATAAATCAAAGAGAATCTCTTGGAAGTTTCAGAATTCCAGTATCAGAATTAAAAAGGCATACAAATCCATCAGATGAATATGAAAAAAAATTAGAATTAGAAATTCTTCATAAAAAGCAATTATTATCTCAATATGAAAATTCTCAAAATTCACCATTATATACATATTCATCGAATAATT
Source organism: Isotricha sp. YL-2021b (assembly GCA_023805745.1). Classification (NCBI taxonomy): domain Eukaryota; phylum Ciliophora; class Litostomatea; order Vestibuliferida; family Isotrichidae; genus Isotricha; species Isotricha sp. YL-2021b. The sequence continues at coordinate 64,180 of JAJJKW010000268.1, forward strand.
TTCCAAAAAAAAATTCAAATGAAATATATAATGAAAAAGATATAGAAAATATGTTACTTGATGGAAATGTTCCAGCAAATGAAAATTTAATAAAAATGTTAGAAGCTCAAGTAAAATTATTAAAATCACAAACAGAGAAACAAAAGCAAAAATTAGATAAAGAATATAATAGAAATTCATTAATTGGATCTCATGTAATTGAACCTAAAGTTTCAACTCATTTTTTTGCTGCAAATGATAATAGGATTCAAGCTGTAAAACATGTTCAAACTCAACAAAAACCAGAATATATGACTTTAGAACAATTACAAAAAGAAAGAGAAGAACATGAAAAACATTTACTTGAAGTTGAAAATGAATATTATGGAAGAAAAATAGAAACTGAAGAAGAAAAAGAATTAAAAAGACAAATGAAATTAAGAGCAATTCAAGCTAAAAAAGAAATGAATATGATTCATAGACCTGGATATAATAATGATGAACCTCTTGATGATTATGATAAATATTATATAGATAAATTTGGAAGATTTTTAGAAAGAAAAAGTAGATTACCTGATAAAATAGGTTATGAAGAGGAATGGAATACTACTAAAGTTAAAAGCCAAAATGCTAATGGTATTGTTAATAGAAATGATGGTTTACCTGGTTATTTAGATCAAGATGATTATGAATTATATTATTATGATATTAATGATAAAGATAATAATCTTAATTTTGCAAGACCTTTAAAAAGTCATCCTCATACTGGAAGAGAAAATACTCTTAAAAGAACTTTTAGAAATGAGCCTGGGTATGAAAATACTATCAATAAATTTATTAATTCAAGTTCAGGATTTCAACCTTGGATGAAAAGAATGAATAATACTATGCCAAATATAGGAGATAATTTAACTGGAAGTATTAATGTTAATAATTTTAATTTTACTAATACTAATAATAATTTTAATAATACTCCTCCTATGAATTTAAATAATCAAGATAATAATAATATTAATAATAATATTAGTAATAATAATTTAAATGGAAGTAATAATATTAATTCTAATAGTAATAATAATATTAATAATAATGAACCTCCTTTTACTTTTAAAGAAGAAGAACAAAAACCTGATGTTATTAAAATTAATCAAAGTATTCAAATGAGAAGTAGTAATAGTCCTTTAAAACAAAGTACTCAATTTAATCAAAATAATCAACAATTATCTTTTATTAAAATGATTTTTGGAATGTTAAATAAAAATAATGAAAATGAAGCTCCTAAAATTTCTATTCTAAATGAAATGAAATTAGATGATGAAATGATATATGAATTAGGATTTAATGATAAAAAAAATTTTAATAATAAATTACAAAATTATCCAACAAAAAAACCAAATTTAATGAATGAAGAAGAATTTACAAATTTTTTATTAAATAAAGGTGAAAATATTCAAAATGGAAATATTCAAAATTATGAAGAAGAAAAAAACAATCAAGTTCAAAATATGAATAATACAAATTTTACAAATACAATGAATAATGATATGGTAAATATAAATAATCAAAATTATAATACAACATCAAAAAATATAAAAAATAATAAAAATATTCAACCCACAAATTTAAATCCAAAATATTATAATTCATCTCCATTTCCAGAATTATTTGAAGATAATCAAGATGAAGAACAACTTCCAGGTTTATCAACAAATACAATGGATTTTTTAAAAAATCCATCAACAAAATCTCGTTTAAAAGAATTAAAGAAAAGTTTAAAAAAATCAAATTCTCAAAATCCAAAAAATTTTAATAAATCATTAGAAATAAATCAAAATATAAATCCAGATTTACAAAGAAATAATAGTGATTCTCATTATAATCAAATTAATAATGAAAATAATTTTCCAACAGCATATTCTCAAAATTTTCCAAAAAAAAGTGATATTAATTTTACAATACCTCAACCATTTAATTTTTTAAAGAAAAATTACCATGAAAAAAAATTATTAAAAATACAAGAAATATTAGAAGATCGTCAAAAAAAAGAAGATAAAGTATTTAAACATCAATTTCATGCAAATCCATTAAATAAAAAAATGTTTAATAAAGAAGGAGATTTAAGTAATATAATAGAAAGAGAAAAAGCAGCTCGAAAAAAAAGAACAGATAAATTAAAAGAAGAAATCCAAAAAAATATGAAACCATTTGATTTTTATGATGAAGATGAAAGAAAATATAAAGAAAGAATAAATCAAGAATGTCTTCCTCCTCAATTTCCTCAATTTAAAGCAAATCCAATAAAATATAAAAGTCAAGTTAATATGTATGAAGGAATTATTGGTGAATCTAGAGAAAAAAGAGAAGAAAGAATACAAAAAAGAGCTTTAGAAACTTTAAATAATGCTAAATTACCTCCAAGAATGGAAATGCATGAAAAACAAAAAAAATTACAAGAACAAGAAAAAAAAATATATGAAGCTAAAAAAGAAGAAGAAGAAAAAAAAATGAGAAAATTTAAATCTAATCAAGTTCCTAATTTTGTTAAAGAACAAGAAGAATTTTTATCTAAATTAGATAGAATGAAAAAAGCATCTAAGCCTACTGTTCCTGAACCTTTTAATTTTGTATATAATCCTAAAAAAAAAGCTGATATTTATAATTTTTTAGATAATGAAAATAATCCTTATGTTAAAAATCCTATGACAAAACAAGAAAAAAAAGAAAAAGAAGAAAAAAGAAGAAAAATGATGCAACAAAAACCTGATATTGAACCTGCTACAACAAAAGCACTTTCTTTATTAATGGAAACTAGAAGAAAAGAATTAGAAAAAAAAAAGAAAGAAGAAGAAAGAATTAAAATAGAAGATAATGAAAGAATTAAAAGACAAAATAGATTAAATGAAAGAGTTAGAACTAGTAAAGGTTTACTTGATACTACTAATGCAATAAATGAAAGAAGAAAAAAAAAAAAAGAAGAAATAGAAAAAAGATTAAAAGAAGATAAAGAAAAATATATGGAAAATTTAGGTTATATTAAACAAAGAGTTGCTAATAGACCTTTAATGCTTGAAAGTATTGGAAATATTGAAGAGCAAAGAGTTATTGATGATCAAACTCAAAATGAAATTCAAAATTCTATTAATGAGGCTAAACAAAGAGAAGAAGAAAAATCAAAAGAATTGGAAGCTGCTTAAAGGTGTTTTTTTTATTTTTTTTTTGAGAATTTTTATTTTGTTTTTCCATGGAAAATTTTTTAGAAATTTTTTATTTAAATTTTTTTTTAGAATTTTTTTATTTTTTTAAATATATAAATCATTTTTTTATATTTTATACTCTCTGAATTAGTCTAAATAACATATCATCAAGTAATTGTTCATCACTAGAACATTCATCATAAGTAATATTATTTGTTTATTTAAATATTACCTCTATTTCATTTATTATTAATAATTTAGTAATTATCATCCTTAGTATTATATATAATTTTTAATACTATTCTTCATTTATTTTATTAATTAATTATAAATTATTATTAAAAGAATTAAACTAATAATATCAACATTCTTTTTTAAAGATTGATGTAAGTTTTTAACTAGTCCAACAAGTTTAAATCCAGTTAATTGATTATTTATACATAAATCAACATCTTTATATTCTTTGGCATATTCTTTTGCTTATGAACCAAATAAATAATAAAAAGAAACTAAATCCTGGTATTTATTTAATATATTTCTTACATTAGAGACAATATATTCTTGTGTTAGTATTCTTTATTTTTCGGTAATTTCATATTTTTCTTTCAATAAATCTATCATTTTTAGATAATTTAGATTATTTAAACATGTAGTAGAAATGTTATATGTTTTTAGAAAAAATTTATGGATTACAATAAAAAATATAAATTATTATTTTAAATATATGATATCTTTTTAATTAAAAGAAAATTAAAAAAATATTCAAAAAAAATTATTAAATAATTATTCTAAAAAATTATAAAAAATATTGAAAAAAATTTAATTTAAAAAAAAAAAATACAAATAATATTTAAAGATTATTAAAAAACAATTATAATAAAAAAAAAAATTAAACTTATTTTTAATAAATTTTTTCAAAAACTAAAAAAATATTAAAAATATTAAAAACAATTTTTAATGGGGATTGGGGAT